>OX637590.1:10600391-10790391 GCA_951800085.1 Comarum palustre | reverse complement strand
GCCAAACCCATAAGATATGTAGCTAGGTAGAATACTAGAATCAATAGGAAAGATGGTTGAGTTTCACCATAAATTGTAATGTTTCCATGCATCATCCGAGTATCTCACTGTTATTGGAATCGTTAAGGAAATAATGCATACTGGTCAGTTAGCTATTTCTGCTCAGATAAAGGATGGATGATCAGATGAGTAGGGTAGACATTGAATTTGAGAACGGGCCATTTACTTCCCTCCAAACACTACCCACAACTGAATTCCAAATACCACTTTGTATTATACATAAAATTATATCTATAGACTAAAGCTGTGATAATATACTTTCTTCCACATGCAAAGAGACCTATATATTAAAGCTTCCCCACTACCAGTAGTCCTCCATTCTTTTACACCCTTCAGAATATTTGGCCAGCCAAGGGATACAAGTACATAAGTCTCAAGTCACACAAGGCCAGGCAAGCCATTTTATTTGATAATCCATCCTCAATCCTTTCTTTACATATATAGGCTTGGCTAAGATCACACATACACACTAAATACACAAAACAAAAACCACTTTCTCTCTTTAGCTATCTTTCTCTTCCACTAACTTAAAAAGACTCCATCTTTATTTGCTGCTTTTCTTGTTTTTGGATTGTTGTAGATCTACAAAGAAGAGATAATCATCAAAGATTAAGAGATGATCCAAGAACTGTTCGGTGGCGCAGGCTTTAACATAGGAGGAGGAGTTGGAGAAGGAGGAGATAGGAAAATCTCCATTTCTTCTTCTTCTACTACTTCTCTTTCGCCGTCACCGTCTCCGTCTTCTTCTGCTACTACAACTGCCACTGCTGCTGCCGCGGCCGCTGCGACAGCGAATTCAGAGAACTTGAGATGCCCGAGATGCGATTCAGCTAACACCAAGTTCTGTTACTACAACAACTACAACCTCACGCAGCCTCGCCACTTCTGCAAGACTTGCCGCCGCTACTGGACCAAGGGAGGAGCCCTAAGGAATGTTCCGATCGGAGGCGGATGTCGGAAAAACAAGAGTGGTACCATGTCAACATCGATAAGCAAGACAGCTGTGGCCGGGAAGATGAAATCAATGGTTTCGGAGATCGGGAGGTCCGGTTTCGGACTTGGGTTTGAACACGAGGTGCAACAAAGTCCTATACTGTGGGGCTCACCTCAGAACTCCCATATCCTAACTCTACTTAGATCCAGCACCACTCCAAACCCTAACCCTAACCCTAATGTTCAACTATGTTCTAATTCTGTGAAGGAAGAGGGGGGCATGAATATGATTGGTTCTCACATGATGAGTGAGTCTTCTGGAGCTGGAAATGATGCAATGACAGCTCGGACCTTGGGTTTGGATCCGATGACTTCTTTCTGGAGAAACAATCAGAACGTTCAACCTCCGCAGCAACCGAATGGTAATTTCATGCATGGGCATGAGGTTTATAGCAATAACCAGGGAATTCAGGAACTCTTTCAGAGGCTTAGAGCATCCTCTTCATCAGGTAGTTATTATTCGCATGATCTTAACAACGGAGTTTCTTCATCATCTACATCATCGATTTTTGAGGCGGCTCCGGTTGTTGGTGGTGAATTGGGTTATAACTGGAACCCGGCGTTCACTTGGTCCGATCAGCTCCCTACAACAAACGGTGCATACCCTTAAGTTAAGAACTTCATATTTAAGCTTCTTCTTTGTCTACTTTAGCTAGTTAATTAGCTAGGTTCTCAATCTTTATTGATGTTCTTTTGTTTTGTTTCATTTCTGTTGTGTGTGGGTTGTGATATTGCTAATGCTTTAGCATTAGTCAGAATCATTCTCTTATTGTCTTCTCTTTATGTATGTGTGGTTTAAGGTGTAAAGGGATATGAGGGTGTACCAATTAAGGACCAGAATTATATTAAGTAAAACGTTTGTTATTTGTTAATGGAGTACTAGTTCTTGGTGTTATCAAATTCTGTTATTTGTTAATGGAGTACTAGTTCTTGGTGTTATCAAATGCTTTGGCATAGATTATCTATTAGTGCAATAGTTCATATTATTTCTTGAAACAAGTGTTTATTCAATCTTTTTAGGTGGTTAGTTGTAAATCTGTAAACCAGCAGTAACGTACATTCAGTTATCTTTGCCAACTCGAGTGAAATCTAACATTGTTTAGTTACTTAATTGGTTCTGGCTTCTGGGTAAGTAGAATTGCAGAACTGGAAACAAGTGTTGGGTTTGCTAGACTAGATATCTGATAGTTTTATAAATGGTGGTGGCGGTGGGTGTTGTGGTGGAGTGCACATGCTTGAAGATGAAGAATCTCGTCAGTGTGTAGTAGTACTGATTTGGTTACGAGAAAGTAATGAATGAAGTGATAAAAGCAGACCCTTTGATTCTCTTGCACAGTAGTCAGTCGTCAGAGGATTCCTTCTATAGCAGATGAGCTGCTGGAGCCTATCCAAACTTGGGCCTGCCCAGCTCTCTGCTTTAATTGCCTGCTTCTCTGCAACAGTACTGCTACTGCTGCCTACTTCAACATCTTTATGTAAAGCCCTTTGCGATTGCATAATACTGAGCTTCTGATTCTTTTATGAGTTTATCCGTTTCACATACGTATTTAGCCTCTGATAGATTTGAGGCCGATTAAGCAAAAGGGAGTGGGAAGCTTCACAATATACCACACTAAACAGTATTACTGAACATCCTAGTTCCTACGCATTGAAAATGGAAATTCATCATTCTTTTTTGGTGTTTAGAGAGAACAAGCCTGAATATTTAGCCAAAAAAGAGAACAAGCATGATTAAGCTGGAGCAAATTAAGAGTATTGTTTATATAGCATAATATAATTCTACAATTTGCAGGTTCGCCCTTAATATTTAGGTTTCTAGGTCTTATCATAGCCAAATATATACTACGACTACGGGGAGTACGGGCAATATCAGTCAAATTGTTATCATTCGTCTGCCTTACCGTGCCTTCCAAGCTTAGAACCAAGCAATCGACGCAGCCTTAGGACTGCTCCAAGTTCTACAGAAAATCTTCTAGCCTTGTTCATCACTTCCAACATCTCAAAACTTTTTTGAAGATCATGCTTGGAATTTTCTGTTTTGTTTACCATGTTTATGGTTTTCATATTTTGCGTATCAATTTCGATATTGGAATTGGATGCTTGTTAAGGATTTAAGCAGGGCCGGCCCTGGGGTGTGCAACTTGAGGCGATGGCCTCAGGTCACCAGTCTCCGACAGACCTCCAATCATTTTTTCTTCAGATTATGTAAAACGTAACCTTATATATAAATATTTTCTTCAAAACTGTACTAGATAACTGAGATAGCCTAACAGTTAGCTTAGTTGAAGACTCGAGTATGATCCTTGATTCAAATCTAGGAGCCTTCCAAATTTTTTACTATATTTTTTTACCTTTTTTGTTATCGAACTCTTTTTTTTCATTTTCATTACTAACATATTAATAACACAATACGATACATGAAATTTGTACATATATGAAACAATTTTGTTCGATTTATATGATTTACTATATGCGACCCCATTTTAGTTGTTCGTCTCAAGCCTTTAAAATATCAGGACCGGCCATGGATTTGAGATATATTGATAGTTTTCAGATTATATTCATGCATGATTAATTCAACTCAGGGCTGACCTTGAGATTCCGAGGCCCTAAAGGAAAAAAAATTAAGGCCTTAATATTTTTTCACAGTGACACAATGACATGCAAATACCATTACCAATTCATCAAACATTTAAACCAACAAACTTATTTTCAATAATAACAATTTCTGCAATCTCAATAATGAAATTTCAATAATCCTATAAGATTGGAGCAAAAAAAAATTTATAATTATTTTACCCTTTTATGTTTTCTCATAATGTCTTTTAATATTTTTTCTTACATTTATATATGAAGACATCTATGATTTTTTGGTGGCTCTAGCAGTAGGGGGCCCTAAGCCTATGCTTGATTGGCTCCTCTGATTCAACTTGTTAGCAGTGCTAAGTTTCTACAAAATGGGCTGCATATTGCAATGTAACAAGTCATTCATGCTTGAATAACATCTGAAAATTATCAATCTCAAATCCTTAACAACCATCCAAATATCGAAATTCATAGACAAAATCCAAAAACCATGAACAAAGTAAACAAAACAGAAAGTTCTAAGGGTAATTTATTGTTTTATGATCTTCAAAGAAGTTTTGAGATATTGAAAGTGATGAACAAGGCTAACAGATCTTCAGTAGAACTTGGAGAAGTCCTAAGTCTGCATCGATTGCTTGCTTCTAGGCTTGGAAGGACCCAAGGCAAGGGAGGAGAATGAGAACATTTTGATTCATATTTTTGTGCGCTAAGAGATGGTTCTCACCGTCAATAAGACTGCCTTATATATAGGTGAATATCGCATCCTTGTATTGCTCATAGCCCTTGGTTTAATCTTGATTCAACGTTCACAAGGAAATCTAATATCCGCCAATGGGGGTTGGTTCAGTTGGCAAACACCAGACTTGAGGTGTAAACTCAAACAGGTTCGATCTCCGCTACCAATAATCTCTCATTGGTGGGTAATCTATAAAATGTCATTGGACCTGCCTCTTGGTGGGCCGCTGGGTGAGGGTGTGGTCTCTTGGGAGCATGTCTCCGGACCTTCAAGGATTGTGCCACATCTCTTCAAACATGGGTGAAATCCCCTCAAGTCGGAAATCCGAAAGCCTCAGAGCCTAGGTTGCAGGGTTTGCCCTGGCCCTGATAGTATAGGGAAGCCTCCCTTACCTACACTTTTTGTAACAAAAAAAAAGAAAAAAAAAAAGAAATCCAATATCCAAATGGATTTGTGCTTCTGAAACTCAGGGCAAAGGATGAGTCATTCTCCTTGTGTTTTGTGTCGATTCCATCTCCAAAATGGAGTTGTAAAATCCAATATCTGTTCTCCACCTAATAATGCACATGGCATTTTTTATAAAAAAAATATAACCATAGGTTTTTCATTGATAGACAAAAGTCAGAATGACGTCATACAAGAGTCTTGAAAAAAGGACAATCAAGCACAAAAGGACAATCAAGCACCACACTACTAGAACAACTACTTTAACCGACGAAATTTTTTCGTCGGAGAAGTAAAATTTCGTCAGCTAAAGTCTTAGCCGGCGAAACGTCGTCAGCTAAGAAGTCGTCAGAAAAAATCCGTTGGCCAAGACTTTAGCTGACGAAATTATTGTTCATCATCGGCTAAAGTTATTTATGTAGGCGACGAAGAAATTTTTCATCGCTTAAAGTATGGACTTTAGTCGACGAATTTTTGAATCTTAGCTGACAAAATTTTATTAAATTTTGTCTGCTATAGTGATTTATTTAATTTATTTAACTTTAGCTGACGAATTTTAATAAAATTCGTCAGCTATATATAGTTATTTATTTTACTTTATTATTTATTTATTTAACTTTAGACGACAAATTTTATTATAATTTGTCGGCTGTAATTATTTTATTTATTTATTTAAATTTAGCGAATTTTAATAAATTTCGTTGGCTATAGTTAGTTATTTTATTTATTTTCTTTTTTTATTTAATTTTTGCCGACGAATTTTATTAAAATTTGTAGGCTATAGTTATTTTTTTTATTTTATTTTCTTATTTCTTGTATTTTTGATTAATTTTTTTCGTTTTTCCACAGGTGGTGGAGGAAGAAAAGGAGGAGAAGAGGAGGAGGAGGAGAAGAAGAAGAAGAGGTGGAGAAGAGGAGGATGAGAAGGATGCGGAGATTGAAGGAGGAGGCTAGGCCGAGAAAGCTCAGGAGGAGGCCGAGAAGCTAGGAGAGAGAGAGAGAGGGAAAGGAGAGGAGGAGAATGAGAAGTTAGAGGAGGAGGTGGAGGAGGAGGAGGAGAGGATGATGAAGAGTTGCTGCCGCCGAAGGAGGAAGAGGAGGAGGAGGAGGAAAAAAGGAGATGAAAAGGAGGAGAAAAATGAAAGATATAGATAAAATTTAAAATTTTCGGCGGGGATTTTGAATTAACTTTAGCTGACGAATTTTAATATATTTCGTCGGCTTTAGTTATTTATTTATTTAATTTTAGCCGATGAAATCGGCGAGGAGTTTGAAAATTTTAAACTTTAGCCGATGAAATTAGGGTATTTCGTCGGCTAAAGTTCAAAATTTTCAAAATTTCCGTCGAAAATTTTGAATTTTGAATTAACTTTAGCAGAAAAATTTTAATATATTTCGTCGGTTTTAGTTATTTATTTAACTTTAGCCGACGAATTACCTAATTTCGTTGACTATAGTTATTTATTTAACTTTAGCCGACGAATTACCTTAATTTCGTCGGTTAATACCCTAAACCCCATACGTAGAAGCTTTAAACGAAAAAAGTCGTGAAATAAGATATGACTAGAATGGTGAAATACGTCTACAATTAAAAAATCACATAATTCCGGTAAAGCCTCGGTGCCGATAGTTACGGTCAATGCAATTTTCCATTCTTTCTCCTTAGAGGTAGCCCTACCTCCGGTGGTTACTTTTGATAAAATTTTTATATCACTGGTTGTGTCTCATCGATTTGATACTATTTTCATCTGAAGATCCTGGCAAAATACGTAATTTAGACGGTCAAATGACCGTTGTCATGCGTTTAAGGGTTTGACTTACGGGATTGACCGTAAGGATCGAGCCCTTAACGTAGTCGGATCAATTTGAATTTTTTCCTATAGACATATTTTGATATAATAATCATATCAGACGGTCAAATTTTTGTTTTCTCAAGTTTGATCATCAGAATCACAACATGCCTACTAATGTTGTATAACTTGTTTACTAAATTTTAAGTAAATGTTTCGTTTCATAAACAAACTCTACGTAGAAACTTCAAACGCAAAAAAGTCGTGAAATAAGATATGACCAGAATGGTGAAATACATCTACGGTTGAAAAATCACGTAATTCCGGTAAAGTCTCGGTGCCGATAGTTGCGGTCGATACAATTTAGGGGTTTGACTTACGGGATTGACCGTCTATACAATGAAGCCCTTAAATTTATATAATCAAGTAGATTTTTTTACCAGAGACATATTTCAACCTATTGTTGATATCTGAAGATCATATTTTTGTTTATGAATTTTGATGACTGGAATCACAACATGCCTACTATTTACCATTATCGAGGGGTAAATGTCTCAAAATTTTTAGATGGACTGATGCGTCTCATCATGGTGACAGTTTGTTGTGTTGAAGGTTCGACCAAAATATCTCATATCGATGCAGATATAGGCATTTTTGTGTGTTAAGTGGTTAGGAAAATTGTATTTTGAAGCCTTAAACGAACTCAGATGGCCAAAATATGTCATGTTATTAGCGATGAGTTTGACTCGTACGGCTGTTCCGCTTCCAAATTGGTATCACAATAGTCAATCGAACAGCGAAATATCCGTAGTGCAATTTTATAAGTGAAATATACTTTAGCCGACGAAATATCCTAATTTCGTCGGCTAAACTTTTCAAATTTCGTCGGCAAAAGTTCACAGACTATAACCGATAAAAAAATTAGTTTAGCCGACTTTAGCCGACGAAAAATTATTTTGTCGGCCTGCTTTTGGTCATTTCGTCAGCTAAAGTCTTTTTTCTGGTAGTGTCATTACATTGAACCTTACGCACATGTCAACATGAGCCTAGGAGAGAAAAGGCTTAACAAATTCTATAATTTATGAGAAACATAAATTATAAAATATTATTCTAAAAACAAAATAAAGAAAAAAACAAAAGGCCAGACCCAACAAGTGTGCCTAACCCCATCATCGGCCTAGATCAGGCCCAAATGCTGTACCCAAGTCTAAAAGCTCAAATCATCAGGGCACCAAGTTTCCTCAGTCCAAAGGAGAGGCTGTGTTGCACAATCACCATCGCGGCCTTCCGAATAGCATCCAGTCGCCCTTGTGCCACTGTCGCTGTCGACACAACGTCGAGAGACCTCAGACCACCCAACTCCAGTCGAAACCCAGAATTGGATTCATATGCTCCGATCCAAAAAACCAGATCCACCTCCAGTTCTAACCCGCCACCATAACCCAGCCTTTCTTTTGTATCCAAGGCAACACTGATCCCCTTCGATCTAAACCTCTGAGCTTTAGATACGACACCCACACCAATTACCCGTTTGGACTCACTCAATACGAGCCGGTTAGGCTAGAGGCCATCGCCGACAGCGAAGCGGAGCCGGACAGGCACAAACCACCTTCACCACCTGTCTTAAACAGAGAAAAAGCCTCTCTTTTCAACCTTACAGATCCACACCCAATCAAGTTGACCGGACCCAGAACTGCTTGATCTCGAAGATCCACTCACCTCTGTTTATCCCACAACCAGACGACCTCCGAACCTTGCTCGCATACCGGCCATGTGTCGAGGAAGGACCACCGGCCAATCTCGTCTTCATCAACCCATCCGGCCGAACCCAAACGTACGTCGACGAGGCTAGAAACTGTCGCCAACGTCGGGGCGCAGCCGGACAGGCTTGGGAGAGAGAAAAAGATGCTAGCCTATTTGCTAAGAAACAATTGGCGTTGATTATCAATGTAACATATAATGCGCATGGAATGGACTTCCTAATTGTAAGGAAATATAGCTAATCAATTATGATGTTATTTAACCAATAAGAAACAATGATAAATAGGTATTTAAATTAAAATAATTTACTTCTCTATTTATTCTGAATATTTATTTCAATAAAACTTCTTAATTCGAGTCATGGGTAGTGGTAAACGCATCCACTATCTATTGACGAAGTCATGAGTTCGAGTCACCATGAGGGTATGAGTGAAATCCTTTGATCATCTTTTTAAAAAAGAAGAAAAAAATAAAAAAAAACTTCTTAATTCTCTCTTATATTTCATGACATAAAGTTTTTTTTATTAATAACTCACACACCTTATATATTTCAATGAGGTTTGAACCCATAAGTTTAAAATTGTTAGTTAACATCTTAACCAACTAAGTCATGACTCACGACATAGATCGAGTTTATCAACAACTCTCTCTTAGTTGGGGTCCTAATCTTTGAGAGTTTGGGCGAATCTTTTCTTCTTTACACGACAAAAGAAGTCTCCTAGTTCTCTTGTATTTGTCTTCTTTGTTGCACACAATCTCATGTCTCATAAAGTCACTAGAATGGAAAACTTTTCAAAAATGTTTAGAAAAAGTTAAAATATGAAAGTTTCCTATGTTGTTAGTTTTTTAAATCAAGCTATGAAAGTTTCTTAAAATAAAATATATGAAAGTTTCCTATGTAGTTAGTTTTTTAAATCAAGCTATGAAAGTTTCTTAAAATGAAATATGCAAGCTTTCTGGATCGAAAAAGAAAAGTTTCATAAATGACTTATCTATCGATTTCTCATTTTTGTGCTTCGGTGAGACTTCTTGTTGAGTTTGGAATTCTAGTTCGATAAAACTCTTCTCTCAATGACGATTTTGAGCTCTGTTAATACTTCAGTTATAACTAGGATTTCTCAAAGTATGACTATGTTTCTTAGTTCGATTAAGATTCTTTTCTTTTTACCATTTTTATGCTCATTTTCTATATTTACACTCTTCATACTTCTACAATCACAAAACTCTTACATACAAAGCTAAAAAAACTTAAATAAAATAGAGCTCTAATGGGCTACCCCACCATGTTCGTGTTAACGTGAGTCATTAGAGTGTTAAGAATCTTGTGTAATATTTCTATGTAATTAGTTTTCTTATAGGGTTGATATAAGTCATTTTCCTTATAGGATTGATTTAAGACCCGTATAAATTCTCCACTTTGGAGAGGTAAATTAGAGATAATTCAGTTTTTGATTCTACTTGACTTGACATCAGAGCAAAGTCGAGATCCTTTCAGTTTCCATTGTTGATTTTCGCTACGAATTTGGTTTTGTTGGTTTCGGGGGTATTTTTTGGTCACAGGAGTCACTTGCTCATTGTGATTCCTATTTTGTTGTTGTTAGGGTTTTTTTTCGGTCATCAGATTGTTCGTTTGGAGTCTAAGGCTTGGGAAGGTACTTTGTACAATTGATTCAATTTGATTATATAATTGATTCAGTTTGATTTGGTGGAGTTTAGTAATATAAGGAGGTCCACGTAAGAACTTGGTTTAATTGATTGGCAGTGTGGTCTTGTATTGTTTAATTGGTGCTAGTTGTATCGTTTGATTTTGCATATTTGAAGGGAGGAAGGAAAAATGACAGATTTGGTGAATACCGATGGTAAGAAAGAATTTCAGAGGGTCCATCTGGAGAGAAGAACATAGTGATTCAAGAAGTTGTTCAGAAGGTTACCGACAACTCTAGTTTTGGTGTCAAACTTGATGACACCAACTATCAATTATAGTAGAGGCTTATAAATATTCATATCAAAGGAATGGGGAAGTGGAGTTTTGTTGACGGTAGTTCCATAAGACCGGTTGCAGGACCAAAGGCTGAAGAATGGGAAACATCAAATACTAATGTGATGGGAATTCTTCTCAAAGCTATGACTCCAGAAATTATGCAACTGTTTTCTAATTTTGATTGTCCTAAGGCTATTTGGGATTTTTGTTGCTGTTACTTACTATGATGGGAATGACTTTGCTCATGTCCATGAATTAAATGTCAAAGCCTTCCATTTAACATAGAGTGGATAGCCTGTTGCAACGTTTTATGCAAGCTTGAAGACAATCTGGCAAGAGCTTGATCAGAGTAACCCAAATCCTATGACGTGTAGCAGATATTACTTCTTATCGGAATGAACAAGATAAGATGCGGGTCCATATCTTTCTTGCTGGTTTAGATCCTCACTTTGAAAGGCCAAAGAATGAGTTATTGCGCCTTGCAACTCCACCAACGTTGGAGCAAACCTTTGCATATATCCGATGAGATGAAGCCAACAAAGTACTTGCCAAAACTCTTCATACTGAAATTTCTGGGTTAGCAATTTATGCGACACCACGATCTTAACCACATATTAGGAACCCTGCCCTTATTCCATCTTTAGAATCAATATCAAATTTCAAATCAGGGATTTCAACAAAGTTAAAGTTATGCACATATAAGGTGTAACTATTGCAAAGAAGCATGCCATACCAAGTTTTACTACCCTAGGCAGCGCAAGTTGAATTTCAATTCTCCTAATTGGAGAGGAGGTAATAATGAAGGACGTGGTGGTGGTCCAAGAGGCAAAGCAGCAGTCCAATTGGTTCCTAAACTTGACTTTTATAGCATTGGAAGACAAGATCTATGATGGGTAATATTTCCTTGACCAAGGACAAGAAAAATCGAGGTAAAATTGGTGCTGTTTTATATGTTTCTGATTTTACTGGTAGTGATACTTGGATCATTGATTTAGGAGCCTCATATCACATGACCTATGCTAAATCTTTTTTTTTGTGTCTATGTCATTCCCTTCTATATCTCATGTGTCCAATGCGAATGGTGCGTCTTTTCCATTTTTAGGTATTGGGTATGTTCCATCATCTATTGTGTTACATAATATGCTTTATGTATCCTCGTTGTCCCATCATCTTTTATCTGTCTCTCAATTAAATTCATAAAATAAGTGCTTTGTAACATTTTATCCGATGTATGTTGTGTTTTAGAAATTGTCCACCAGAGTAATCATTGGTAAGGGAGATCTGAGGGAGAGACTGTTTCACTTTGATTGCATGTACATAGAGCCAACACAAGCACCGACATAGCCTTTAGCCCTAACATTGAATTCTGAGCGATTGAGTGAGTTATCATTGTGCTACTTAAGTCTAAAGATTCTATTTTTTCGACGGTACTGCATTCCATAATCTGATTCTTACTCAATATGATGCCCATGTTAATGTATTATGATCCTGTTATAACTAATGTAAGAAAGAACACAGATTTACGTGGTTCACTAACAATGTGTTAGTTACATTCACAGGCAGATGAGAACAGTTTTATTAATCATTGAGAAAAACGGATTACAGATAACAGAATACCACACACCATAGGTTAATAACCTAATAGGTATATATATATACCCCCGAATGGTAGGTCCAACAAACACAGCCCAACATAATAGACTAATTTAACAATCCTTGTTAAATTAGGGTTTATGCTTGATTCAAGGCATATTCTAACATCTCCATCTTGACTTGAATCCTCTCACAAATAAACAGATGTACCAGATGCATCATAATAGTGCCAAACGTACGACCATCTCCTCTGCCTCAGATGTTGCCCCAAAAGGGCAACTAACAGCTTCTGACATTCAGCAGTACCCACTTTATTCACCTTAACTCTAGTCTCACTTCTCAGAAAATGATACCTGACATCGTTGTGCTTAGTCCTCTCATGATGAACTTGATCCTTGGCTAAACAGATTGCACTCAAACTATCACAATACATTATAGCCTGATCGTGATGTAGACCCAAATTACTAACAGTCTTTTCAACCAGTGTCCCTCTTTGGCTGCTTCTGTCAATGTCATGTACTCTGCTTCTGTAGTAGACAAAGTCACTGTTGGCTGCAAAGTAGCTTTCCAACTAACAACAGAACCACCGAGAGTGAAAACATAACCAGTCATAGATCTTCTACTGTCAACATCTCCAGCATAATCAGAATCTGAAAACCTGTTACTAAACACTGTGTATCACCTTAGAAAACCCCATGTAGCTCCTATTTAGTGCTGCTGATACAACATGGTTTAGGATTCCTAAACCTAATAGACATAAGTCTATTTCAAATCCTAATAGAATTTTGAAAGACCAACTTTTCTAGAACTTATAAAAAAGCTACAGTGCTGTCCTCTTTCCATTCTAGACTTGGATTTACCTGCTGAATCCTAACTCCCAAATCATATCAACGAGCAAAAAACACAACAATCTCCACCTTGGTGAATTGATACCAAATGATTGCTGCTCCCTTCAGGATATCTTGAATCTTCTTGAAGTAACCCTGACCAAACCTCCAAGAACCTTCACCTTGGCAAGACTCTTCTTGCCCCAATGCACCTTAAGTGAGGAGGTGCTCCACTACAACTCAGCAAGTTGTGACCTTGAGCAAGTCCAAGCAATGCTTGAACTTCTCCATGGCAATGGTCGTGGTCAAACAATCTGAAACATTCTCCCTTGAATGTGTTGCTTCTTCAGTTGTTATCTTCCCTGAGCTGATCCAATCTTCACTGCAATGATCACAAACATTAACATGCTTCATTCCTTGAAACACTTGATTCCTTGTCAAAATGATGACACCATTCTTCAGCACAACTTATTGAATCCCAAACTCAGTCATTAACCCATTAAGTCATAACGCCTCTGTGGAAGCTTCTGTTAGTGCCCTGCAATCTTCCAGACTGGTCATCTTAACGGTTTCGCGATCCCCTGCCTTCTTCGTCAGCGACGCCCACAACTCTTGTTGCTTTAACAAGGCTCGCATCTTGATCTGCCATAAACTGAAATTGTTTCTCCCCGTGTTTGTCGATCTTCACATTCAAACCAGACATCTTGGCTCTGATGCCAATTTGTTATAACGAATGTAAGAAAGAACACAGATTTACTTGGTTCACTAACAATGTGTTAGTTACATCCACAGGCAGAGGAGAACTATTTTATTAATCCTTGAGGAAAACGGATTACATATAACAAAATACCACACATCATAGGTTAATAACCTAATAGGTATATATATACCCCTGAATGGTAGGCCCAACAAACACAGCCCAGTATAATAGACTAATTTAACAATCTTTGTTAAATTAGAGTTTATACCTGATTCAATACATATTCTAACAGATCCGATAATGAGGGTGAGTTTGTCAATCGTCATTTTCAAGAGTACTTCCAAGACCATTGCATAGTTCATCAAACCTCTTATCCACAGACACCAAAACAGAACGAGGTGTCTGAACGGAAAAACGTCATCTTTTAGACATGGCTCGATCTCTCCTCTTAAGTGCTAACATGCATAAGTACCTTTGGAGAGAGGCTATTCTTCAAGGTCGTTTCCCGCTTGATGTCTTGTCTAATTACGTTTCTATTCCGTCATCAAATACTCTCTCAGCTCGTGTCTTGGGTGTGTGGCTTATGTTCATCAGTATAAGAATCAAAGGTCGAAATTAGATGCTAGAGCACTTAAGTGCGTATCTATAGGATATGGGTCTCATCAGAAAAGCTACAAATATTATCACCCTCCTTTCTAAAGATTTTATGTTACTATGGATGCTACATTCAGTGAAGATTTGTGTTACTTCTTACCTCAGAGACTTCTCGTTAGGGAGAGAAGCCTTGTTATTATGAAGATTTATTCAATAAACATACAATAGAGAGACCTAGACTTGCTGTGTTAGAAGCTGAATTGGACAAAACCACAGTACTAATCAGCCCCTTTTCAACAACAGTTCATTGTATGCAGAGTTAAAAGATACATTAAACAAGGTCTTACCAACAGGTGGTACTGGTTTCACTAACCCGTCATCTGCAACACCTCGTCGTCTGTAACAGAGGGGGCAGTGGGTCGACCATCTGGAAATTCCATTCCAGCAACCCACCATCTGGAATCGAACCGGCGTCCAGCATTTCCCCGAGTCCCGTCAACAACTCTGGCAATTCAACTCGATTGGGTCGGGTCCAACAAGCTTCTCCGATGATAGACCAGGCTTGGGCGTCGCTGCCGAATTCGATACAGGGAACTATGAAGCCTGGGCAGATGACGGGAACATCAGAGATGGTCTAGGCGTTCTTCCTTCGTTAGATCAAGAGGAATTTAGGACCCGTCAATTGGGCAACTTTATGGGTTTCAGTGATGAAGAGTTAGCTGCCTCAATTTCTGATCAACAACATGGTGTGAAAAGTTCTCCCTCTCTCTCACACATCTCTCCAACCAATGTCACACCTGAGGTAACATCTCAATCTACTTCTGTGTCTAGTGCTGTGTCTGTCAAACCATTGCCTCATCGTATAACTCATGGTCAGCCTCCAAAATATTATGAGCCTATAGTAATTGCTAAGTCTAAATATCTTGTTGCTAATTATGTGTCGACTCATAGATTGTCTAAACCGCATGTTACATTTGTGAATCAATTATCCTCTGTATCTTTTCATAGTAAAGTGCAAGATGCAATGCAGGATGAGAAGTTGATGCAGACAATGAAAGTTGAGATGGATGCTCTTGACAAAAATTGTATGTGGGAGTTAGTGTCATTATCACCTGGGAAGAAGATAGTTGGATGTCGGTGGGTTTACACAGTGAAACATAATCATGATGGTTCGGTGGATATGTACAAGGCCCGGTTAGTGGCGAAAGGATACACTCAGAAGTATGAGGTAGATTATAATGAAACATCTACACCGGTGGCTAAGATTAACACAATACGAGTACTTCTTTCGTTGGCTGCTAATCTTGATTAGCCTTTGCGGCAGTTTGACGTCAAGAATGCTTTCTTACATGGTGATTTGCATGAGGAAATATATATGGATTTGCCTCATGGATATGGTACTTCAACTGGGAAGCGGATGGTGTGCAAGTTGAAAAAGTCTCTATATGGCTTAAAACAATCACCAAGAGCGTGGTTCAGGCGGTTTTCCATGTTTATGAAGAAGATTGGATATCGACAGAGTAATTCAGATCACACTTTGTTCATTAAGCATTGTTGTGGTAAGGTGACATCTTTAATTATTTATGTCGATGATATGGTTGTGACAGGTGATGATAATGAGAAAATTCATAAGTTACAAGATCAGTTATCTGCTGAATTTGAGATGAAAGATTTGGGTAGTTTGAAGCATTTTTTGGGAATTGAAGTTGCTCTTGCCAAGAATTGTATTGTGTTGAGCCAGATGAAATATGTTCTGGACTTGCTTGCAGAAACAGACATGCTTGATTGTAAACCTGCTGATACTCCAATCGAACAGAATCATCGCTTAGCAGAGTATATAAATCATATACCCACAAATAAAGTGAGGTATCAAAGATTAGTTGGACGATTGATTTATTTGTCACACACTAGACCTGATTTAGCTTATGTTGTTAGTGTGGTGAGTCAATTTATGCATAATCCGAATAAGGCTCATATGGAAGCAGTGTTTCGTATCTTGCGATATTTGAAGTCTGCTCTTGGAAAGGGGTTAATTTTCTCTAAACACAATCATTTGGATGTCTCTAGATATAAAAATGCAGACTGGGCAGGTAATATTTCAGATCACATGTCTACTTCTGGTTATTTCACATTTGTAGGAGGTAACTTGGTTACTTGAAAGAGCAAGAAGCAGAAGGTAGTAGCATGTTCTAGTGCTGAAGCTGAATACAAAGGTATGACTCACAGACTTTGTGAAATGTTGTGGTTTACGAGATTTGAGGTTTAAACAGAGGAAAGCAATGTCATTGTATTGCGATAATAAGACTGCTGTTGAAATTGATCATAATCCTGTTCAATATGACCGCATGAAACATGTGGAGGTAGATCGACATTTCATCAAAGAGAAATTGGATGCTGGGGTTATCATGTTTCCCTTTGTTCCTTGTGATGAGCAATTAGCGGATATTCTTACAAATGCTCTTTTAGGTAAAATTTTTTGTGACTCACTAGACAAGTTGGACATTTGTGATTTGTATGCACTAACTTGAAGGGAAGTGTTAACGTGAGTCATTAGGGTGTTAGGAATTTTTGTAATATTCCTATATAAGTCATTTTCCTTATAGGGTTGATATAAGTCATTTTCCTTATAGGGTTGATATAAGTCATTTTCCTTATAGGGTTGATATAAGACCTGTATAAATTCTGCACTTTGCAGAGGTAAATTGGAGATAATTCAATCATTTGATTCTGCTTGACTGTTCGAGCACTAAAATCAGACCCAAGGCCCTCAACTTGACACCAAAAGAGTAAGAAAGCTTAATAGGCCCAGCTACCTTGAACAATTTCAACAACCCATGCTTCAATTTGGTCTAGTCGTACAAACCGTATCTTCGAGCTTTATCCATGGCTTCTTTACCAGAGTTTTGTTTAACAACAAAGGTGCCCATCACCCAATTAACAACCAGTTTGATCTGGTTTGGTCAGACCTAGATCTCCGCTATCAACTAAATGACCGAATTTTATGCCGGCAATGACACATTCATCTCTCCCTATAAAGTCTACTAAAATGAAGTTTGATTGAGGGGTTGTAAAAAGATATCGACGTCGCTGAGAGAAGGTATTAAGATGTAAAGATATAGATTCCACTTATTGGTGACCAGTGTGACAATCTTTTAGAGTAGAACACATTTAAGCAGTTTTTTGTTTGTTTTAAGTCACAGTGATACCAAACTATCTTTAAAGTCTTCGCAGCCATGACGGTTGGGGTTTCAGTGAAAGTGGTAAAGGATGACAACCGGTGTCACTACTTGATAAGTGCGTTTTACGCCATGTTCTTAATAGATTTTCACCTCCATTTATACTTTGTTTTTGCCTTAGTATGTTTATTTTTACTTGTTTTAGAGTCAAGAGGGTTTTTCCGTAGAGTTGTGGCTACTAGCCGTTTTTATACAGAAAATTGCACTTAAATGATAAAAACCGTTTTTGGACTAGCACTTGGACGTTTTATTATGATTTGTTATTTTGTTACCCTGTCAGTTTTGATGTATCTTGTTTAAATGTGCAGAAGACAGGTAAATACGCTTAACGTATCAGGAATCATGATGAACGGACTCATGAATGACAACAAGTGAGGCCACGGAAAAGAAGAAACACTTTTGGACATTGTTTTGCTCTCGGACAGAATCTGCCAGAAAACGTACGTCAACTTTGGAAAATCATATCTCAAGATCCAGGAAGAGTTAGAAGGCGTGCCACATATGGAATTAAAGCTGTGTGTGTCTACTTTTCAACCCCATTTGGATCGCAGCAATCGGAGTTGAGAAGAAGGAGTTATGAGCAAAACAGTGGACAGAGGTCAGGCTGCAAAACTGGGCAGAAACTGCCTAAGTTGTCTAACGAGTTTTGGGAGATGATTCTTCACCAAAATGCTTCCCAAATTTGTCAAGAGATGTATCAAGACCTTAATGAAGTGTTAAAAGAAGAAAATACGAAGAAGCATCAAGGCAGCCATATTTTGGTTAAGTGTAAGGTTTCCCGGTCAAACCGGGAAAGCTGACCTTGCTGGACCTATCACTGGTTTTGGCTGCCATCAAAGCCCAAGATTTCGTACATGAGGCCTACATGAATCCATAAACATGTAGGAAGGTCCAAGGAATCAGAAGAAGGAGTCCAAATTCGGATAAGAAGCTGCATTGAAGGAGGAATCATTGAGCAATAAGGAAACCGAGTTGGAATAGGATTGCCTTTCCTTAACCGAGTCAGCTAGGGTTTCTCTTCAATGTTTCTGTATAAATAGGGTCTGCATAGCTCGTGTTTAGGTGTCTTTTATCAATTTTAAGTCTTATAGCTAGCCTAGACTCTACCTAAAAACCCTCCACACAGAAATCATACAAGCAGCCGAACCACCTCACTGCCGCAACCTTCCATTGCCGAACTGCCTTCATCCTTTGCCGAATTCCTTCCCTATCCTTGCCGACTGTAATAGGTAGGTTAGGGATGAAAATCCTAAGGTTGTTCATGTATATTTACTGTGTAAAGTTATTGTGTTTATTGATATATGAATTATGGTTTTTGGTTTTGTTTAACATGTATGATTACTTGCTCTTCTTTGTGATTTGTTTGTGTTATGCATGTTGAATAACGATTTAGTATGCATGTTAGGGTTGTAAAAGAAGTCAAAGAATCTGTATTTGTGTGTTTAACAATTGTTAAGTTAGTTAATCCTCTCCCGAGCAGATAATCGAACTTTAGGTTAGCTTGATTGCAACAGGTTAGCTATTAGGGGGGTGTTTCATGTGCCGTGGTATTCTAGGTCGAGTTGAGCGCTAAGACAACTCGGTCCTAGGTGCTACAAGGGATGGTAGGGTGAGAGATTTGCATGTGGAATAGGATGAGTGACGCCATACCTAGGAAACATGTCTCCAACGACTCGTGGACGGTAAGTGTTGCTTGATTAGATTGAGCGCTGAGACAGTTTAGTCAAGTAGTCACATAGTTTAGGGTTGAGCGCTGAGACAACTTTGAACACTTGAGAAGTCTTAAGGGTTGGAACTAATTTGCAATTGTGAAAACATAAATAAGATAATTTAACCTTTCATAAAACTATTTGCATGCTAATCGGAGTTTACTCGTTATGTTCTTGAAACGATAAAGTGACCAATCTTGTACATATTTGTTCTTGTTTTATTTTTCTGTTTTGTTTATTGCCGAAACTCATATAAACCCCCCATATTATTCTTTATGTATATATTTGTTTATATTGTGTGAATATTTCTAACTATCTGTTTTGCAGAAATAAGTTCTTCCCTAGTGTCCCCGGTCTAGAACGATCCCTACTTACCAAAGTACAATGATAGGGTTTAAATTGATTAACATGTCATATTTTGATAGGTCAATTTTTGGCGCCGTTGCCGGGGATGCTAAAAAGGATTTATGTGTATATTTTGTGCTAACGGTTTTTCTCTTATATTTGTGTGTATTGTCGATTTGTACATTGTAGATTTGTGTAAGTGCCGAATTCTTTGGTGTGAAAGTTGTATATTTTGTGCCATAATTTTTGACTAACAATTTCTTTCTTATATTTTTGTGTAGGTGCCGAATTTATATGTGTATATTTTCGTGTCATATGTGTTGTAACTTAGTAAATATTTAGGAGGTTGATTGTTTCATATGTGTTTGGAGTTTATTGTGGTTTTTAAAGTGTAACATGTAGGGAGAAGCCGCATTTGTTAATCTTAGCCTAAACCCTTCATGTTATTTGCGGATTTCATGAGGTTGAGGGCGGCTTTGATTAACACTTGTCGAGTGGTCTAGTGACCCGAGTTTGTTCCTAGCTGAGTAAGGGGCCGTTCTGTCATAGATATGGAATTCAGGTTTGTTCAATTGGATCTCAAGATCATGACTGACCACTCTTCTCGGTGAAGGGGTCGATAGGGGTCCGCCTCCTTGATCACAAACGAGTCCTGCCTGGTTCTTGTAGGGGGTTCGCCCCCCGTGACATTGACACTTGCCTTCTGAAACCACGGAACCCGCTCGAACTAGCCAAATGCTTGGGCCGAAGCATCACCACACTTTAAACGCTAGAATTTACTTAGACATGTATGACGCCATGAACTTCAAATTAATTTGGCTCTAATTTTTATGGTATATCGGACAAAGCAAAACACTACCTTGGGCTGTATCAGTCCATTGCACAGTGGTCTTCCCTGCTCCACGTACCTTGAAAATTAGAGAGTTAATAAAATCAACTAGCAACTTTACTAGGTTGCCGACACTTTTGTGCTTACATGTCATTGAATTCGAAACTTATGCCATGACATGATGTTGCCGAAATTTTTATGCTAAGTTTCGAATTCTATCTAAGTTTTTTTGACAATGCTCACATGATCTTTGTTCAATTATGCCAGATTGGTTTTGCAGGTTCCCATAAATGACCAGTTCTGACGAGAAATTGTTTGGTGACGTTGGACGCAAGGAAGCCAAACCTGGTCATGATATCGTGCACAATGCTAAACAAAGTGAAGTAGAGCACGTTTTAAGAAAAAAATGAGCTCAGCCAAGCAAGGAAGACTTGGAAGCACTGAGAAAGATTGAGCAAGGGCCGGATTTGACAAGAATGGAGATGGGATGAGGAGGCGCAGTAGAGTCTGGAGCTGTCCATACTAGCAGTGGTTGATAAGCTTGAAGCACGATCCTACACTCAGAGGTATGAGTCTCCTTTGTCAATTCCAATTATTACTAACAAAATGTTGCCATCTTTGGAACAGGGCCCTAAGTTAGAATTTAAAGATCTCCCCGCGCACTTGAAGTATGCATATCTAGGAGAAGAGGACACTTTACCAGATATTGTGTCTTCATCGTTGAATGAGCAACAAGAGCACAAATGTTGAAAAGCACAATGTGGGAGAGCCATGGTAACAAAGGATGGCGCCATCAAAGCAGAAGGAGAAGAGTCTAGGCTGATAGACTATAAACATTAAGCGCTGCATGAGAGGCAACTCATTTCAACCGTAGCTGTGGAGGAGCCATCACCGAGAGTTTGAATTTCTTAATCCCTTCACTGCTATTGTTGATATTTTTGTTTATATATTTGTTATGTGGTTTCGATCCCTGCTTAGAAAATTATTACATAATTTTGCGCTTACATTGAGGACAATGTAATTTTCTAAGTGTGGGGTAGAGATTACATAATAAATGTATATTTTATATTGTTTTTGTGTGTTTTTAATTCTTTGCCGAAATTTTTCAAATTTTGTTAAATTTTTTCAATTTTAGCATTTAATTCCGTCATTTGATGTTAAAAAAAAAAATAGAAAACAAAAAAATGTGTTATTTTAATTTTTCTTTTTGTCGTGTGTTTTTTAAATTTTGTAAAATTTTCTTTAGGTATTTTTATTTTGTTTTTCCGTTAAAAGAAAAGAAAGAAAAAAAAGTTTTTTTTATTTTCAAACTTTGTTTTATTTTCTGTTTTTTAAATATTTTTAAGTGTTTTGAGTCTTAGGAATATACCCTTAAAAAGTCTATGATGAAATTATCTTTAAAATGCATAATTGAAGGTTTGAATATTTATCTTAAGAAAAATTGCAAGTTTTTTTTCATGAATTTTGTAAAGTATGAACACTTGAGATTTTTGAAGAAAAAGTTTACATGTTTTGTTATTTTGTTTCCATAAAAACCTTTGTGAGATTTTGAGCTTAAAATACTTTCTTTTTGACTGATTAAATTCCATATCCTTTGAAAATTCACTTAAAGCCTCATTATTTTCATTATTCAATAACTATGTGCTATAGCTGTTTAATGGACTCTAGAATTTACTAGAACTTATTTATGTGATTTTCAAAGCATTATAATCATAAATTGTTTGATTTTGAATATGATTGAAATTAATCTCAATTAGGATCACCACCAAAGCCAAAATAAGCCTTTGCCCATTTTTGTGCCCGTCGTGGGACTCCTTAGTAAAACCCCTTTGAGCCTACATTAAGCCTTTTCTTTCATCACCTTTAAACAGTTTCCTGAACTTAGAATAGTTATCTTTCACCTTGTTTTCAAGACTTGGCGAAATACTGTTGATGAAGCTGTGCAAAGATGTTAAAGAACAAGTGTGGGGTAGAATTGAAGTGTGGGGTGGTACACCATTGTTTTGTAAAGTATATATGCCAAAAAAGAAAAAAATATGTTGTCCGAAATTGGTTGAAAAAGAAAAAAAATTTGCCGAAACTAAAGGAAAAAAAGAGAAGAAAAGAAAAAAAAAAGTTTCGGCTAAAGATAAAAAAAAAAGAAAGAAAAAAATGTTTCGGAAAAGAAAAATATTTCTAAGGCATGAGTTATATGGTGTTTACATGATTTGGAGTTGATATTATTTGAGGGTCCAAAGTTGTATATTTGACCCTTGTCCATTGCATGAAGAAGAGACATAAGGAGGATGAAGCTTAAATTTGCTAAGTCTTGATTTCTTACTATCACCACTTATCCAAAAATTTCTACCTTATGAAACCAAGCCCCGCTACAACCCTTGAGATTATTTCATGATTCTTAAGATGACTAAACTTGATTTGTGGAGAATTTCATATAAGTAAGCATATGGTTTTGGTCCATTATTGCACTTAGTTATTAAATGAGGTTTTTCCAAGAAAAATGTTTTTCAAAAGAGCCTTTATTTCTTGAAATATGCAAGTTATTCGTTATTTCTCATCTTTTCTCTTGCATATACTTATGAGTGAAAACCATTCTTCGAGTGAAAAAAAAAAGAAAGAGAGTGTATCTTGGAAAGGAGGATCAAAATTTCATTCATGTATTACTTATGACTTTCGAAACTTCTCACTTTTTCATGCTATAATACAAGTTTATGAACTTTTACAATTGTGCTTTCACTTGAATGTTTAAACTTGAGATTATGCATACTTAAGAATCTGAGACAAAAATTTCTTAAGGGTATTAGAGTTGTTTTCGTTTTTGTTTTTCTTTCAGTTAGAGTCAGTTTGCTAAGGGACTAGCAAAGCATAAGTGTGGGGTAGTTTGATAAGTGCGTTTTACGCCATGTTCTTAATAGATTTTCACCTCCATTTATACTTTGTTTTTGCCTTAGTATGTTTATTTTTACTTGTTTTAGAGTCAAGAGGGTTTTTCCGTAGAGTTGTGGCTACTAGCCGTTTTTATACAGAAAATTGCACTTAAATGATGAAAACCGTTTTTGGACTAGCACTTGGACGTTTTATTATGATTTGTTATTTTGTTACCCTGTCAGTTTTGATGTATCTTGTTTAAATGTGCAGAAGACAGGTAAATACGCTTAACGTATCAGGAATCATGATGAACGGACTCATGAATGACAACAAGTGAGGCCACGGAAAAGAAGAAACACTTTTGGACATTGTTTTGCTCTCGGACAGAATCTGCCAGAAAACGTACGTCAACTTTGGAAAATCATATCTCAAGATCCAGGAAGAGTTAGAAGGCGTGCCACATATGGAATTAAAGCTGTGTGTGTCTACTTTTCAACCCCATTTGGATCGCAGCAATCGGAGTTGAGAAGAAGGAGTTATGAGCAAAACAGTGGACAGAGGTCAGGCTGCAAAACTGGGCAGAAACTGCCTAAGTTGTCTAACGAGTTTTGGGAGATGATTCTTCACCAAAATGCTTCCCAAATTTGTCAAGAGATGTATCAAGACCTTAATGAAGTGTTAAAAGAAGAAAATACGAAGAAGCATCAAGGCAGCCATATTTTGGTTAAGTGTAAGGTTTCCCGGTCAAACCGGGAAAGCTGACCTTGCTGGACCTATCACTGGTTTTGGCTGCCATCAAAGCCCAAGATTTCGTACATGAGGCCTACATGAATCCATAAACATGTAGGAAGGTCCAAGGAATCAGAAGAAGGAGTCCAAATTCGGATAAGAAGCTGCATTGAAGGAGGAATCATTGAGCAATAAGGAAACCGAGTTGGAATAGGATTGCCTTTCCTTAACCGAGTCAGCTAGGGTTTCTCTTCAATGTTTCTGTATAAATAGGGTCTGCATAGCTCGTGTTTAGGTGTCTTTTATCAATTTTAAGTCTTATAGCTAGCCTAGACTCTACCTAAAAACCCTCCACACAGAAATCATACAAGCAGCCGAACCACCTCACTGCCGCAACCTTCCATTGCCGAACTGCCTTCATCCTTTGCCGAATTCCTTCCCTATCCTTGCCGACTGTAATAGGTAGGTTAGGGATGAAAATCCTAAGGTTGTTCATGTATATTTACTGTGTAAAGTTATTGTGTTTATTGATATATGAATTATGGTTTTTGGTTTTGTTTAACATGTATGATTACTTGCTCTTCTTTGTGATTTGTTTGTGTTATGCATGTTGAATAACGATTTAGTATGCATGTTAGGGTTGTAAAAGAAGTCAAAGAATCTGTATTTGTGTGTTTAACAATTGTTAAGTTAGTTAATCCTCTCCCGAGCAGATAATCGAACTTTAGGTTAGCTTGATTGCAACAGGTTAGCTATTAGGGGGGTGTTTCATGTGCCGTGGTATTCTAGGTCGAGTTGAGCGCTAAGACAACTCGGTCCTAGGTGCTACAAGGGATGGTAGGGTGAGAGATTTGCATGTGGAATAGGATGAGTGACGCCATACCTAGGAAACATGTCTCCAACGACTCGTGGACGGTAAGTGTTGCTTGATTAGATTGAGCGCTGAGACAGTTTAGTCAAGTAGTCACATAGTTTAGGGTTGAGCGCTGAGACAACTTTGAACACTTGAGAAGTCTTAAGGGTTGGAACTAATTTGCAATTGTGAAAACATAAATAAGATAATTTAACCTTTCATAAAACTATTTGCATGCTAATCGGAGTTTACTCGTTATGTTCTTGAAACGATAAAGTGACCAATCTTGTACATATTTGTTCTTGTTTTATTTTTCTGTTTTGTTTATTGCCGAAACTCATATAAACCCCCCATATTATTCTTTATGTATATATTTGTTTATATTGTGTGAATATTTCTAACTATCTGTTTTGCAGAAATAAGTTCTTCCCTAGTGTCCCCGGTCTAGAACGATCCCTACTTACCAAAGTACAATGATAGGGTTTAAATTGATTAACATGTCATATTTTGATAGGTCAATTTTTGGCGCCGTTGCCGGGGATGCTAAAAAGGATTTATGTGTATATTTTGTGCTAACGGTTTTTCTCTTATATTTGTGTGTATTGTCGATTTGTACATTGTAGATTTGTGTAAGTGCCGAATTCTTTGGTGTGAAAGTTGTATATTTTGTGCCATAATTTTTGACTAACAATTTCTTTCTCTATATTTTTGTGTAGGTGCCGAATTTATATGTGTATATTTTCGTGTCATATGTGTTGTAACTTAGTAAATATTTAGGAGGTTGATTGTTTCATATGTGTTTGGAGTTTATTGTGGTTTTTAAAGTGTAACATGTAGGGAGAAGCCGCATTTGTTAATCTTAGCCTAAACCCTTCATGTTATTTGCGGATTTCATGAGGTTGAGGGCGGCTTTGATTAACACTTGTCGAGTGGTCTAGTGACCCGAGTTTGTTCCTAGCTGAGTAAGGGGCCGTTCTGTCATAGATATGGAATTCAGGTTTGTTCAATTGGATCTCAAGATCATGACTGACCACTCTTCTCGGTGAAGGGGTCGATAGGGGTCCGCCTCCTTGATCACAAACGAGTCCTGCCTGGTTCTTGTAGGGGGTTCGCCCCCCGTGACATTGACACTTGCCTTCTGAAACCACGGAACCCGCTCGAACTAGCCAAATGCTTGGGCCGAAGCATCACCACACTTTAAACGCTAGAATTTACTTAGACATGTATGACGCCATGAACTTCAAATTAATTTGGCTCTAATTTTTATGGTATATCGGACAAAGCAAAACACTACCTTGGGCTGTATCAGTCCATTGCACAGTGGTCTTCCCTGCTCCACGTACCTTGAAAATTAGAGAGTTAATAAAATCAACTAGCAACTTTACTAGGTTGCCGACACTTTTGTGCTTACATGTCATTGAATTCGAAACTTATGCCATGACATGATGTTGCCGAAATTTTTATGCTAAGTTTCGAATTCTATCTAAGTTTTTTTGACAATGCTCACATGATCTTTGTTCAATTATGCCAGATTGGTTTTGCAGGTTCCCATAAATGACCAGTTCTGACGAGAAATTGTTTGGTGACGTTGGACGCAAGGAAGCCAAACCTGGTCATGATATCGTGCACAATGCTAAACAAAGTGAAGTAGAGCACGTTTTAAGAAAAAAATGAGCTCAGCCAAGCAAGGAAGACTTGGAAGCACTGAGAAAGATTGAGCAAGGGCCGGATTTGACAAGAATGGAGATGGGATGAGGAGGCGCAGTAGAGTCTGGAGCTGTCCATACTAGCAGTGGTTGATAAGCTTGAAGCACGATCCTACACTCAGAGGTATGAGTCTCCTTTGTCAATTCCAATTATTACTAACAAAATGTTGCCATCTTTGGAACAGGGCCCTAAGTTAGAATTTAAAGATCTCCCCGCGCACTTGAAGTATGCATATCTAGGAGAAGAGGACACTTTACCAGATATTGTGTCTTCATCGTTGAATGAGCAACAAGAGCACAAATGTTGAAAAGCACAATGTGGGAGAGCCATGGTAACAAAGGATGGCGCCATCAAAGCAGAAGGAGAAGAGTCTAGGCTGATAGACTATAAACATTAAGCGCTGCATGAGAGGCAACTCATTTCAACCGTAGCTGTGGAGGAGCCATCACCGAGAGTTTGAATTTCTTAATCCCTTCACTGCTATTGTTGATATTTTTGTTTATATATTTGTTATGTGGTTTCGATCCCTGCTTAGAAAATTATTACATAATTTTGCGCTTACATTGAGGACAATGTAATTTTCTAAGTGTGGGGTAGAGATTACATAATAAATGTATATTTTATATTGTTTTTGTGTGTTTTTAATTCTTTGCCGAAATTTTTCAAATTTTGTTAAATTTTTTCAATTTTAGCATTTAATTCCGTCATTTGATGTTAAAAAAAAAATAGAAAACAAAAAAATGTGTTATTTAATTTTTCTTTTTGTCGTGTGTTTTTTAAATTTTGTAAAATTTTCTTTAGGTATTTTTATTTTGTTTTTCCGTTAAAAGAAAAGAAAGAAAAAAAAGTTTTTTTATTTTCAAACTTTGTTTTATTTTCTGTTTTTTAAATATTTTTAAGTGTTTTGAGTCTTAGGAATATACCCTTAAAAAGTCTATGATGAAATTATCTTTAAAATGCATAATTGAAGGTTTGAATATTTATCTTAAGAAAAATTGCAAGTTTTTTTTCATGAATTTTGTAAAGTATGAACACTTGAGATTTTTGAAGAAAAAGTTTACATGTTTTGTTATTTTGTTTCCATAAAAACCTTTGTGAGATTTTGAGCTTAAAATACTTTCTTTTTGACTGATTAAATTCCATATCCTTTGAAAATTCACTTAAAGCCTCATTATTTTCATTATTCAATAACTATGTGCTATAGCTGTTTAATGGACTCTAGAATTTACTAGAACTTATTTATGTGATTTTCAAAGCATTATAATCATAAATTGTTTGATTTTGAATATGATTGAAATTAATCTCAATTAGGATCACCACCAAAGCCAAAATAAGCCTTTGCCCATTTTTGTGCCCGTCGTGGGACTCCTTAGTAAAACCCCTTTGAGCCTACATTAAGCCTTTTCTTTCATCACCTTTAAACAGTTTCCTGAACTTAGAATAGTTATCTTTCACCTTGTTTTCAAGACTTGGCGAAATACTGTTGATGAAGCTGTGCAAAGATGTTAAAGAACAAGTGTGGGGTAGAATTGAAGTGTGGGGTGGTACACCATTGTTTTGTAAAGTATATATGCCAAAAAAGAAAAACAATATGTTGTCCGAAATTGGTTGAAAAAGAAAAAAAATTTGCCGAAACTAAAGGAAAAAAAGAGAAGAAAAGAAAAAAAAAAGTTTCGGCTAAAGATAAAAAAAAAAGAAAGAAAAAAATGTTTCGGAAAAGAAAAATATTTCTAAGGCATGAGTTATATGGTGTTTACATGATTTGGAGTTGATATTATTTGAGGGTCCAAAGTTGTATATTTGACCCTTGTCCATTGCATGAAGAAGAGACATAAGGAGGATGAAGCTTAAATTTGCTAAGTCTTGATTTCTTACTATCACCACTTATCCAAAAATTTCTACCTTATGAAACCAAGCCCCGCTACAACCCTTGAGATTATTTCATGATTCTTAAGATGACTAAACTTGATTTGTGGAGAATTTCATATAAGTAAGCATATGGTTTTGGTCCATTATTGCACTTAGTTATTAAATGAGGTTTTTCCAAGAAAAATGTTTTTCAAAAGAGCCTTTATTTCTTGAAATATGCAAGTTATTCGTTATTTCTCATCTTTTCTCTTGCATATACTTATGAGTGAAAACCATTCTTCGAGTGAAAAAAAAAAAAAGAGAGTGTATCTTGGAAAGGAGGATCAAAATTTCATTCATGTATTACTTATGACTTTCGAAACTTCTCACTTTTTCATGCTATAATACAAGTTTATGAACTTTTACAATTGTGCTTTCACTTGAATGTTTAAACTTGAGATTATGCATACTTAAGAATCTGAGACAAAAATTTCTTAAGGGTATTAGAGTTGTTTTCGTTTTTGTTTTTCTTTCAGTTAGAGTCAGTTTGCTAAGGGACTAGCAAAGCATAAGTGTGGGGTAGTTTGATAAGTGCGTTTTACGCCATGTTCTTAATAGATTTTCACCTCCATTTATACTTTGTTTTTGCCTTAGTATGTTTATTTTTACTTGTTTTAGAGTCAAGAGGGTTTTTCCGTAGAGTTGTGGCTACTAGCCGTTTTTATACAGAAAATTGCACTTAAATGATGAAAACCGTTTTTGGACTAGCACTTGGACGTTTTATTATGATTTGTTATTTTGTTACCCTGTCAGTTTTGATGTATCTTGTTTAAATGTGCAGAAGACAGGTAAATACGCTTAACGTATCAGGAATCATGATGAACGGACTCATGAATGACAACAAGTGAGGCCACGGAAAAGAAGAAACACTTTTGGACATTGTTTTGCTCTCGGACAGAATCTGCCAGAAAACGTACGTCAACTTTGGAAAATCATATCTCAAGATCCAGGAAGAGTTAGAAGGCGTGCCACATATGGAATTAAAGCTGTGTGTGTCTACTTTTCAACCCCATTTGGATCGCAGCAATCGGAGTTGAGAAGAAGGAGTTATGAGCAAAACAGTGGACAGAGGTCAGGCTGCAAAACTGGGCAGAAACTGCCTAAGTTGTCTAACGAGTTTTGGGAGATGATTCTTCACCAAAATGCTTCCCAAATTTGTCAAGAGATGTATCAAGACCTTAATGAAGTGTTAAAAGAAGAAAATACGAAGAAGCATCAAGGCAGCCATATTTTGGTTAAGTGTAAGGTTTCCCGGTCAAACCGGGAAAGCTGACCTTGCTGGACCTATCACTGGTTTTGGCTGCCATCAAAGCCCAAGATTTCGTACATGAGGCCTACATGAATCCATAAACATGTAGGAAGGTCCAAGGAATCAGAAGAAGGAGTCCAAATTCGGATAAGAAGCTGCATTGAAGGAGGAATCATTGAGCAATAAGGAAACCGAGTTGGAATAGGATTGCCTTTCCTTAACCGAGTCAGCTAGGGTTTCTCTTCAATGTTTCTGTATAAATAGGGTCTGCATAGCTCGTGTTTAGGTGTCTTTTATCAATTTTAAGTCTTATAGCTAGCCTAGACTCTACCTAAAAACCCTCCACACAGAAATCATACAAGCAGCCGAACCACCTCACTGCCGCAACCTTCCATTGCCGAACTGCCTTCATCCTTTGCCGAATTCCTTCCCTATCCTTGCCGACTGTAATAGGTAGGTTAGGGATGAAAATCCTAAGGTTGTTCATGTATATTTACTGTGTAAAGTTATTGTGTTTATTGATATATGAATTATGGTTTTTGGTTTTGTTTAACATGTATGATTACTTGCTCTTCTTTGTGATTTGTTTGTGTTATGCATGTTGAATAACGATTTAGTATGCATGTTAGGGTTGTAAAAGAAGTCAAAGAATCTGTATTTGTGTGTTTAACAATTGTTAAGTTAGTTAATCCTCTCCCGAGCAGATAATCGAACTTTAGGTTAGCTTGATTGCAACAGGTTAGCTATTAGGGGGGTGTTTCATGTGCCGTGGTATTCTAGGTCGAGTTGAGCGCTAAGACAACTCGGTCCTAGGTGCTACAAGGGATGGTAGGGTGAGAGATTTGCATGTGGAATAGGATGAGTGACGCCATACCTAGGAAACATGTCTCCAACGACTCGTGGACGGTAAGTGTTGCTTGATTAGATTGAGCGCTGAGACAGTTTAGTCAAGTAGTCACATAGTTTAGGGTTGAGCGCTGAGACAACTTTGAACACTTGAGAAGTCTTAAGGGTTGGAACTAATTTGCAATTGTGAAAACATAAATAAGATAATTTAACCTTTCATAAAACTATTTGCATGCTAATCGGAGTTTACTCGTTATGTTCTTGAAACGATAAAGTGACCAATCTTGTACATATTTGTTCTTGTTTTATTTTTCTGTTTTGTTTATTGCCGAAACTCATATAAACCCCCCATATTATTCTTTATGTATATATTTGTTTATATTGTGTGAATATTTCTAACTATCTGTTTTGCAGAAATAAGTTCTTCCCTAGTGTCCCCGGTCTAGAACGATCCCTACTTACCAAAGTACAATGATAGGGTTTAAATTGATTAACATGTCATATTTTGATAGGTCACTACTACAAATACACACATCAATGACACTTAATAATGGTGGGTTTAAGAAAAATGTCATTAATAATATTTGTGTATGAAGGATTCGAGCAATTCCATCCTCATATAAAAAAGACACATCAAAAGCGAAATCAGAATTTGTCAAGTTTTATAAGTCAAATTCCACGGGACCTGAAGGAATGCTTGCTCATCAAAAAACTATGAAATTGGTAATATTTGAAATTACTATGTCTGTACTTTTCAGAGACACTAACCATTTGATCACAACTATCATATTGAGTGAGTTATGACCATTTTTGTAAAGTAAGACGAATGTGTCTGAGAATCTGATTTTGCAAATAACAGCCAACTTCAACAAAGCTTTGTGAATAGCTCCGAATGAATTATAACGTGTATAATATACGATTGGAAAGCTACATGAGTTTAGTTTCTAAAACCGTTTACGGTTTGTTCGTATGTATTTTCTAGAGAAAGTTACGACTGTTCTAGTATCCGAAGGTCATTCTGCGTGAGAATTTGACTTTCAACGCGAACTTTTGATTTATGTTTCGCCCTCTCCTCAAGAACTAAGTGTAAGAGATCAACTTTGAGGACAATCCGGCATGATCTAGTTAATCATTGATCGATCTCATACTTGAAGATATGTTAAAACATATTGATACACTTAATAATCCGAACTCCTATGAATGATCTAAGGACCAGATGGAGATACAGACTTCAGGTGAAGTCTAACACATACATGTCACTATCAAATGTGAAAGACGCGGTTGTGCTCTTTTTCCCTTAGATCAAGAATTTTTGTCAATTTCAAGATTTTTAACGAGACAACATCTTATGCATTACTTGTTTATAGCAGAGCACATTGATCAATATGAAGTTGATTATGGATGATCGAGTTTTCAATGAAGTAGTTGATGTGTTGCACTTTTTTTCTCCTACGATCAAGATTTAGTTTCTCCTACATAGTTTTTGTTACTTGACAAAGTTTTTGACGATGCAATATCGAATCATCACATGCATGAAGACATGTGACACAAGAGAAAATGTTCTAGAATATTCTACCATGTACATGTGTATTTTGGTCTTATATAACTTGAATTACAAGATAAAATATGATTATGTTTCCTTATATATACTGGAATGATATTATGTATTCCTCTATATAAAGAAGCTTCTATCAATGAATAAGATGATGATTCTCTATTCTCTTTGCTATCTCATTCTCCCTACCCTATTTACTTGTTTAGTTGGCAATTGATTGTTAGCCAATATTATCAGCTAGCTGACTGAATGATTAATTTTTAAAGCTAGATAATTTGTCACTCAATCCATCACTTTACATCGTATGTAATTTGTAATTTCATTATGTTCGGTGCGCCGTGACTACATGGTTATAATGTTAAACTAACAATTTTGAAATCATGAGTTCAAACACCATTTGATATTTTTAAAATTTGTGATACCAAAGATTAAAATGAGTAAAAGATGAGACATTGTTTGGACGATTGTCCCTAATTCAGATTGCATAGGAAATTAAGAAGCAATCCGAAGCATACATAGGACTTTCATTGATGCACTGATGAAATGGGGAGGTAGTATATAATAGGAATGAAATATAAGAGCAACCAGTTGAGGATTGTGGTCGATCAGCAAGAAATCTAACACGTACAAGAATGACACTTAAAACATCTTATTTTTCCTCACCCTAATCCTGTTTCCCCAATCCCTTCTTCGACAGTCACACCCTCGTAACTGAAACTAATGAACCACCCAGTAAATAATCAAATGAAAGACCACAGAAGATTACATCAAAGACTAAACTACTTTTCTATCAGTGATGGGCCTTGCCACAAAATAATGCATTTTGAGGGATGTCATTCTCAGTGAAGAAGCTTTTGTCATCGTTCCAAACTCTGATATACAATTGCTGACCCAAGTACCTTCTTGCCCAGATTGCAGACCTCAAGTTCCACATACCCTTGTTGTCTAAGGACACCAACATAGCACTCCAACCAAAAGGATATACCTGTCGATTTCACCAAGTAATAATTGCATTAACGGTGGTGACTAGCACTAAAGTTCTAATATATTTGAGCAAAGCCGAACATCAATCAATAGAAGTAACTAAAAATCCAATTACCTGAACTGTGTGTCTTGGTACAGCGTCTGCCAAATTGTAGCGTCTCCTCATATCTGGGGTCCAATTTCCAGAACCATATCTGAAAGTTGAAAAGCGACAGCATAAGCAAGATGATTACAGTTTAACCCTGTTAAGAAATATTCTGTTTTGCACATGAAAGTTGTATGCCTAGTTGCCTACCCAACAATGTAGAAGCTATTTCCATCAAGATGCCAAGATTGAAGTGAAGATTCTGTGTTCTGGAATACGACTTCCACGAAGTCATGGAGTGTGGTTCCTATGACCGAGGCACCAAAGGTTGCAGGGCCTGGAGTAGGCGTGTCCTTGATTGTGTTTAAGTTGAACACTCCAGGGATGTTAAACCAGTCTGCCAGCTTCAAGGGGGTGTCTGGATCAACATAGGAGATCTTGTTTACAGCATACCGAAGCTTGCCACCGATCTTAGTAGCCGTATTGGCCAAAACAAGTGTTCTCACTACTGGAATGGCACCATAATGGAATGAGCCTTGAGGGTTAGGCCTGGCTGCATTTGCTGTCAAATTCAATCTTGACACACAAGAATGAGATAGTAAATTAGATGCCTATCAAATTGACAACTTCGACGTGATATGGCAAAATAGATATATCATAAGAATGTGGTTGCTACCTGATTGTCCTGGCTTGCTTCATAGACCAGTGAATGTGGTAGGTTGGACCAATAGGCAATGGCCCTGCAGCCTTGATGCTAGAACCAGCATATCGAAGAATTCCTGTGGTTGTGAGAATTGGTTTTGTGAATCGGGAAGAGGCCACAATGAAGTAATCCTTGACTGAACCACGTAAGGTAACCAAAACAGCTACAGATTGGCCTGGATGAACGTCAAGTGATTCATACACCTCTTGCAAGGTATGAGCTCCTTCAACTTCAACACGAGTCATTGTATGACCCTGAATCCTAAAGTTGATTGAAGTTGCTATTCCCACATTTGATATCCTGAATTTGTAGATCTTTCCTGAAAGAATGCAACAAAAGTATGAGTACAAAACTTTCAGAAAGCTGTATTTAAACTATTTATGGTATCCAAACAAATTAGAGAGGGGTAATGCTGTTACCTTTTTGACCAGTGAAGGTTGCAGACCCATGAAGCCCATTTATAAGGAGAGCATCAGGAAGAGGAAGAGGAATGCCAGAGTCCAATTTTTGTTGCAATGCCTGTAAACAGAAGCACACATATCAGAACAGTATTCTTTTTCATATTTAGTTGCTAAAAGGTAACTACATACATGGAACGTACACTACCTTATAAAAGAACATCCCTCTACATCTAACAATCATGATCTAGCAGTTGACTATATACATACCTTGTGGCTGGTCTTGTACCAATCACTAACAAGCACGGTAAACTCTTCAGTAGGGATTGGATATGGGACTGCTATCACAGACCTTTGTGCAACATTGAAACCCCCAAAACCACCAGCAGCTCTATGAAGTTTAGTTGAAGGGAAGTAACTGAAGGTTCCAATCTGATCCTTTGTCTGAAACTTGTATCTCCAACTTGTGTTTGGAGGAATCGGGCAATTGGTTCCGAGAACTCCATCTTGCCATACTGACTTCCTCTGTTTAATTCCATTCCTGATTTAACACCGAGATAAAAAATAAAAAATAAAAAAGCAAGTCATATGAGTATCGAACACAAAGTTTCTGAATTTCCAAACATGAAAACTTCCAACAAAAGTACTGACCATGTAATGAGGAAAGGTTCGTCCAACTTGTTAATGATATCAACGACTATGTTGTCATTGGTCACAGCCTCAATTGTTGGGCCAGGAAATTGACCGTTAATAAGTATAGCCTGCAAAATTGAGGAACACACAGTTATACATCAAACACTAGTAACCAAATTACAAGTGGAAAAGTGGCAGAACTTGATAGCGCGTTTACTGTGTTAGATCATATGACAATTACCTGTTGAGGAACACCCAACGGAGAAATGGTTCCGTATGTAACTGTCCATGTGAAGTATCTATAAGGGTCTTCTGCATTTATGATGCAGAAAGCACTCAAGCCAACCAATGTTCCAAGAAAAAAACGCAGGAAAGAGGTTGGCCTCATTTTATGTGCTCCTATTTATGTTTCAACTCCTCTGCGCAAACACGTCGACACAGAAGTTAGCATCAATTGATAAACATTACATCCTATCGGAGTTATATGTTTCTGTATTGATCAAAGAGAAGAGCAAGATTCATACTTATGGAGTCGCCAATCTCCCCGAAGAGACTAGGAAAATTGAAAAGGTAAGAGAAGCAGTGTAATGTGGTGAGCTTTTATAAATGGCCGAGAGTGCAGCCTGCAGGGGGATGAGAGGACCGAGGAAGAATCGAAGCTCAATGGCGCCGCACTTCATGGTTTCTGTAGCAGTCAGCTACCTGCATATGCAACTAATTTACAAACTAAAACTCAACCCAGAATTTCGAATTAAAATTTAATATTTTCAACTTGACTAATGGAAGCATCCGTATCATGAACTCGGGAAAACCGACCAATGAAATGAAGTAGCAGCAAGTGAAAGTGTAGTGTAGTGCTTCGTGGACTCGTCAGTGGTGCACGGTGGCGGGAAAAGGACGAGATTGGAAGCAAGCAGGAGCTGCGCAGGCGAGAACGGATCGTTGTTAAATTAGACTATATTAATGGCGGGTTGTGCCAATTAAATGGGGTTTTGGATCTCCCTCACATGAAAGCAGAAAGGAAAGCGAAGACAATGGAGGGGCAGTGTGGTAAATTTTGTGTCTTCAAGTTTCCCTCTCTTCTTTCCCGCCATGTTGGCCGTTGACAGGTTCTGGAATTCTGTAACTGTGCAAGTTGGGCTTCTTCAGCCTCCTATGTACACAGAATTCTGCTGGTAAGTAATTTTCCGTTTGGGACTCCTTTTTTGAAAAGATCTCGAAAAGACTGGAAGACACGTAAATGCGTAAATTTATGGAAGGCTTTATTTTTACCAATTCCATAATTGTGAACGAATGCTTGCACACGGATAGAGGGCTGAACGTTATCAGAAATGTTAAAAAAGAATGTCAAGAGTTGAAACCACTTGATAGTTGCTAGGTCACAGCGAAGTGCATCGACGAATTCCGGTTCATGATCATCATATAATCGTGGCGACTAAATACAAATTGTGACTAAGATCTTAGATCTTCCAAGTATGAACACCCTCCTGCTTTCCTAGTAGTAGTATAGTTCATACTAGCTAGGGCCACAAGGTTGAGGTCAATGAGGACCTTTATTGAAGGGCAAGTGAACTATTGGAGTATGAAATGGCAGTGGATGATGGATCCAAGGAGAGATCTCATATGGGAAATCAAGATCCTCTTTGTTGAATAGTTTCTCCGGGGAAAATATTTACAAGGAACAGCAGGAGTAAATTACACACACATGGCACGTTGATTTCAATTCCAACACATGTGAAATTAAATTCTCAGGAGTTGCCAATTGGTTTTGTTTCAAGATTAAAGATTTAGGGCTGCTCAAATACTTTCTTAGGATCGAGATTGCTCGTTCAAAAGTTGACATTACAGTTTGTCAAAGGAAATACACACCAGATATATTGAGGAAGTTGGTTTACTTGAAGCAAAACTAGCAACTGTTCACATGGAACCTGACTTGGTGCTAACAAACAAAGGAAGCGAAGCACTCAAGGACCCTACTCGATACCAAAGGTTAATTGGAAAGTTATCTTACAATCAGTTGGCCAGAGATTACATACGTTGTAAATACTCTCAGTCAATTTATGCAGGAACCCAAACTAGACCACCTCAAAGCTGTTAGAAAATATATCAAATATATAATAACATAAATTTATTATAATTAAATAAATAATTATAACTAAAAACTCATAATACAAACATGATGATGAACACCAATGTTACCAACTCGAATTCAAGGATAGGAGGATGTTGAAGGAAGTCGAGTCATGTGTCTCACACACTTTTCTTAAAGACAAATTATGTCTCCTCTTCGGTGCAAAGTTTTGATGACACTTGCCTCCCAAGATACAACGACTGTTTGTCCCTTGAAGCTGCACTGCTACTAAGGACACTGAACGAATTTGAAGTACCTTCGTCTATCACCAGAACACAACTTAGAGAGGAAGAACTCAAATAAGGAGAGATGTTTTGAGTTGATGTGTTTAGAATGATGGATGGAGTCACCTATTTATATTGGTGGAATTAGAGGAAAACTTGAATGCCATGAATAAGGTTACAACCTTTCATTAGCCCACTACCATGTCATTGATTCGTGTTGTTACAAAAATAAAAAAAAACAAGGAAGTTGAAAGATCAACCATTACATGCATTATTTTGGTGACTATTTTCATTCACCTTTAACTATCAAAATGATTATAAAAATGTTTTATTTCTATCATTTTTTCAACAATTCCCCACATGAATGAAATAGGCGACCAAAGACTCGATAGACTTGGTGATAGATATCTACGATTGAAACCTACTTAGGATATGTAGGTTTTACCCTTTGAACCTTCTCTTGTGAAAGTATGATGTCTTTCCTAACTAGACAGTAGACGTGATGTCTTTGAACTGTTCGTTATTTGTGTAAATGATAACATTCTTCACACATGAATCTTCCTAGTACTTACAGTTCTCACTTTTGTGTCCATTTTAGCCCTAGACACGCGCCTGGTTCTGTAAGAGTTTGATAGGAATTGAGCCCTTAAACAATTCTCTTAGAAGCGGCCCCACTTCTTTCTTACATAGATGATTTCTTAAGAGTAACCCGCATTACTCCGCTCAGATCTCTGACGCATAATAATCATTAAAAGCTTTCGCTTAACCTCATTCCTTACGGGCATCACTGTTTTCATCATAAGAATGGACATGAGGAAAATCCTCATAGTGATGCAACATGGTCTCTACAGTTTGGTTGTCCCTTTTAAACCTAGATTTTAGGATCTCCATTCAGCTAGGTTGGGTATCTACTGCACAGATTTTTAATTCATGGGCTTTAGTCACATTCCCCTCGATGATTTATCAACTAGCTCTCTGTTTAACCCTTTGGTTAGCGGATCTGCAATATTATCTTTTGACCTCACATAGTCAATAGAGATAACTCCAATAGAAAGTAGTTGTTTAATGGTATTATGTCTTCGACGAATATGTCTTGACTTACCATAGTATATCGTGCTCTGTGCCCTGTCAATTGCAGATTGACTATCACAATATATGTATATTGCAGACATATATATAACATGTTTTTATTACCTTCAAGGTTGCATGTATGATTAGTTATAGTTTAACACTATATAGATGGGAGATTCACAAGGAAATGGTAAACGAAAGGATTATAAAACTTGGATATCGGAAGAGAGTAATGTTTTGCTCCAACTTATGGTTGAAGGCGCTAAGCTTGGGTTCACATTTTTGACACATGTATCTTTCAGTTATGTTAATTATATTTAGACATTCTTCATTATTTAACGCTTCTTTTTTTATCTTGTAAGTATTGAGAAACCTGTAGAAATCGTTCATATAATGTATGTGGATTTTCATAAATATGTAGAAAGTCTGTAGTAAAAGTCAATGATTTTAAGAAATCAATAGAAATCTGTGGACTGTTTGAAGAGTATGTGGACTTTTAAAAAATCTATCAATTCTATACAAATCCATATACAATACATCCCCTTAGATTTTTGTTGTTTGGATTTGTTTGAATAATTTAAAATTATTAGATTGATTATAATCTGGTTTCATGATGTTATTCTCATGTCATCTTTATTCAATCTAATGATTTTAAATCATTCAAGTAAATTCAAATAAGAAAAATTTAAGTAGAGAAGTCGGATCCAGTACCTACTTGGTTTGAGCTTCAAATAGTCCACAGACTCTTCAAATTTGTGGACTATTTGAAGAGTCTGTGGACTTTTAAAAAATCTATCAATTCTATACAAATCCATATACAATACATCCCTCTTAGATTTTTGTTGTTTGGATTTGTTTGAATAATTTAAAATTATTAGATTGATTATAATCTGGTTTCATGATGTTATTCTCATGTCATCTTTATTCAATCTAATGATTTTAAATTATTCAAGTAAATTCAAATAAGAAAAATTTAAGTAGAGAAGTCGGATCCAGTATCTACTTGGTTTGAGCTTCTTTATGATTGTTGTGTTTTTAATTTTGTGTGTAGATATGGTGTATTGCTTGAGATTTGGGAGGATCGGCCGGACTTGTGTAACTTGCTGTGGAAATATATAAACTTTTTCGTGCAACCTTTTCTGTAACTTTCGCCGGGAAACGAATACATAAACTCATTTTTGAAGTTATATTCAATTCACTTTTTACCATCAGTAAACTACCACTCTGTTGGGCCAGGATACAAGCCCAGAAACTACTTATATCTAACCAACAAAAAACCATCAATCTCCGGCCACTTTCGGCCTTCGTCGGCCGTCCACCGCATCAAAATTGAAGCTTCCATTCATTTATTAGGTGAACAAAAAAAGCTGAGCAGAGGTAACATAACAGTTAAATTTAGACTCTTTGGGTCAAAAATGTCGACTTTGGAGGATTCTTTGGTCAGCTCCGAGCTCTCTCCGGCCAATACTTATGGAGCAGCGGTTCTCCACAGAACATTTGACAGATTGCACGACGGCCACCTCCTCTTTCTTAAGGTTTTTCTCACTTCTTCTCTTCTGATTTCTTGTTTGGTGGGTCTATGAGCTGAAAGGTACTGACTTTGTTTTTGGGTGCGGCGGTTGGAATCTTCAGGCGGCGGCGGAGCTCGCAAGGGATCAGAATTTGAGTCGGACCCATGTTGGCAAAGAAACAGGTATTGTTTTTAGCTTAATTACTTCATAGTTTCATTTCCGGAGTTTGGTGTTGCCTTGGTTCAATACTTTTTGCATCACTGTATCATTCTAGTACAGTTGGATAATTCGTATAATGCAGCCCATAGTCTCTCGTATACCTTAAGTACTTTAGTACCCTCACAATTGCTTGCCAATGCATAGCTCCAGGATTACTCGTGTACCTGCTCAGCTTGTTCACAGCATAAGCTATGTCAGGTCTTGTACAACTTGTTAGGTACATTAGACTTCGAATGACTCTAGAGTACTCTAATTGAGAGACACTCTCTCATTTATTTTTTGAGAGATGTAAAGTCACATCCACCGGAGTTCTGACAACTCCAGAATTATCCTTATCGAATTTTCCAAGGATATTGTCCACATAATGAGATTGACTCAATACAAGCCCATTTGATGTTCGTTTGATTTTAATCCCCCAATATGACATCAGCATGACCCATATCTTTCATATCAAATCTAGAATTTCTGAATTTAACATATCCTTAGAGGACTGATCATCTTTTCATTGCTTCCAACGATAAGCATGTCATCAACTGTTCCCGGGTTAACTCGTGGCCCCTTTAGCGGGTTGCACGGTTCCAGAAATAGCAAACTTCCTTGTACTCCAAGTTTTCCTGTGTAAAGAACAAACACGTCAAAGGGCGTCCCCGGGTTTACCGAGGGAAGCCACTCCGATGCTTAAGTCAGACACTGTCAGATAAGCAGAAAACTCAAGAGTAGTTAAGGAAAATGTCCGTCCCCTTACCGGGAGGTCCTCACCGGTATTTATAGTAGCATTAAAGGCAGCACTTTGTCTTTTTCCAATGTGGGAATGAACTCCCTTGCTTTGCCTCAACCTTACAATGAATTGGGCCCTGACAAAGGACCCAGAGTGGCTTCTCAAATCTGACTGGCCTTTGACCCTGTAAACAGTACTTCAAGCATAATAAACGATGCATATTTAATAATTGACCACACTTGGTGTTATTTCTTGAATTGTAACCCGGTAAAGGAGAAATACTAGGTTCCACATATAAACAAGTCCCCCAAGTCCTCAGTCAAGGGGTACGCTTGGGTGGGGACTTGAAATCATTTCTTTACCGGGTTACAAGGGTATCATCTAGACCCGGTGTACCCAGTCCCCCAAGTCCATACGCAAGGGTGCCCCGCAGACACGTTGACTATGGGAACTGAAAACGACGTCTCCGTGTTGTAGTGGGGGAAACTGAAAAGTTTTCGGTTTGAAGTGGGGGAAAACGAAAAGTTTTCAGTTTTGAAGTGGGGGAAACTGAAAAGTTTTTCGGTTTTGGGACGCGGCATGCGCGACACGTGTCGATTTTCTCAAAAAACCGAAACGTCCCTTCTGTGTACGTCTCTTAACTGTATAAATAGGGGTTGAGGGTGACAGTTTTGTCGTACCTTCGAAATCGAAAACTTTTTCGTGCTTTTGCTCTCGTCCTCTGTTGTCACTGTGCTTGTTGGATTTCCAAACTTAAATCAACCTCAAAATCCTTTCAAACCCTCACAAGTAAGGTACTGTTTTCTGTTCCGATGTTTTTAAGTGTTTTGGATCGATATTGTGTACTGCTTTCTTGGATCCAAACTGGGTTGCTGCGTTAGTGTGTGCGTTTATCGTTGTGGTCGCCGGGGTTATCTGGGTTTTTGACGATGTTCCCGTGTTTCTTGTTTTGCAGATGACAAACCCCGCAATGGATGCTCATGTCCCCGAGTTTGCCTCAGTTACCTTCACTGATGGGACCGCTCTCGACCCTCCCGGGTACTCGCTGACCGCGGAGGAGATTGTGGAGCTAAGGAGCAATTGAAAGATTCCCGAGTCTGTTGAAATTCAGACTTTAGAACCCGAGGATCAGTTCTTCGCTCCCGGGGATGGGTGGACGCTATGCCACGAGTACCAGCTACGTTGCGGTCTGTCACTGCCGCTAAAGGTGGAGGTGCAGTATCTCCTGGCTGCGAGCAACTTCGCCATCGGGCAAGTTGGCCCGAATATGTGGAGGCAGCTGCTAGGGTTGTGCGTGATGTACAAGGTGTTGAAGCAGCAGATGCCGAGCTACCACGAGTTACACGCCATGTACCGGGCCGAGTACTCCCGGAAGGCGGGTTTCAGTGGGACCATCCAACTGAAGTCCAAAGGGGTCTTCAAGAAGATCATCGAGGACCTGCCGACCTCCGTGAGCCGGACCTGGAGGGAAAAAAGTTTCTTGATAAGAAACTTTCAAGACCCGGGACACGCGTTTCAAGTACCGGGTGACTTCCAGCCACTGATGAGTAAGTCCTTTCCCTCCGGATTCTTCTTTGTTTTCTCTTTCCCGGGTTATAATTATATTGTACGTGTTGCAGATGTTCCCGACATTCCTCTGGAGCCGGTGATGGAGAAGAGGATCCGGAGGATGCTATGGGCCTTCAGAGGTCAAGATGACCGGAGCTCGTACCGGCTTTGCAGGCTGTATGTGTACAGCCGTTGCCGGTTGATGGAGCTTCCAGGTTTGTCTCATTTGCTTTACAATTTTTGTTGTTTACACGCTCCGGTCTAACGGGTTATATCTTTTGTTGCAGCTCTTCTCCCGATGGAGTTCACGAAGCGAAAGAACCCGGGAATATACGACGGCTTCGAGGACAAGGCTGTATGGGCCGGGATCCGGGCGCAAGGCACGGAGGGGCTGGCGTACGACATCGACCTGACATCGAAGGCGGCTTTTCTGCGCCCAGACGCCGAGCAAGGGGAACCTCGGCAGTTCCACGTTGACGTCTCTTACTACAACGAGGTTCCCGAGTACTTGGCTGAGATTCTCGGGCCAGAAGTCTACCCGGAAGGAGAGGAGGTTGAAGGGAATCCCTCGGAGGCGGACGATAACCCGGTTTTTGAAGAACCGTTTGCCGATGAGACTGAAGAACCGGTGGTGAGCGCGGTTCCCTCGTCTGTGTTCCCGGGCGAGGAGGCATTTACCGAGGAGGATGACGAAGGGGGTGAAGAGGTTGGAGGGTTAGAAAGGGAAATAGGTAGTGAGAACCCGGAGGGGAGTGAGGGGAGTGACGAGGTTCTTGAAGTGGAGCCCGTGCCGTCTCGGAAGCGTACCCGGGAGGCATCCAGCTCGGGGAGGTCCGAGAGGAGGAAAAGAAGGAAGGAGAGGAAAGAGAGGAGGGAGAGAAAACAGCAGCGGGACACTACTGAGATAATGGAGGAGTTAGCGAGTGCAGTAATGGCGGACGCGGCCATCCAAAGGATGGTAGCGGATTTGAAGAATTGCGCCGCTGACTCCTATGTCCTGGAGCATGAGGACCCGTTGACTGTAGCCCGGAGGGCGCAGGAGAAGCTGATGCGGGTAAGTTAGTCTTCTCCTTTAACTCGTTCTCTTTTTGTTTTTGGTTCCTTGCACTAACCCGTTGTTTTATTTGTGTAGGCTGTCAGGTTGTCGTACTTGGCGACTGATCGGCTCATAACCGAAGGCATCCCCGAGCGAGAGAGAGTCCTCAGGGATGATCTCCGGGCCGCCCGGGACCAGGTGACGGCGAGTGAAGAAAACCTGGCCCGGGTCTGGGAATTCGCAAGCGCATCAGCGATCGCGTCGAGTGCGAAGTTGGCCAAGGCGGAAGAACACATAGCAGACCTGGTGGCCAAGAACTCGGAACTGGAGAATGTTATTGAAGGTCACCGGGAGGACCGGTGTGCTCAAGACGCCGCGATAGCCCAGCTGACCGAGCAAAACCAGGGGCTGCAGCAACAGGTTACCTCCCTGGAGCAACAAAAAGGAGATTTGCTCCAGGCAGTCTCCCGGGCCAAGGACTTAGCGGTCTCCGAGTTTCTGGCGAGCCCAGAGTTTGACCTGAAGCTGCGGTCGGCCAGGGCCGAGGCTCGTGCCGAAATAGTGAGCGCTGGGATTCGCCAAGGCTGGCTGGACAAGGCGGGTTATGACGGTTATCAAGGTCATGTCAGACCCGACGAGGCTGCAGGCACCTCCCGGTCGACTCCTGCCGTGGCTGCGAACCCTAGGGCTCCTGCGAACCCGGCTCGGAGTCCCCCGGTTCGTTCTTCATCAGCCGGGAGAGGTACTTCCCGTGGTGGGATTGTGGGTGGTCCTAGGAACCGGCCACCTCTGCGTAGGGGTCAGTTCATCATACAGCCCCGGGGAGGACGTGGCGGGTCTGGCACTAGCGGGGGTGGGGGGTCGGCAGCGCCATGAACCGGGGCTTTAGGATGTTTTTCATATGTAACAGATTAGTTTACCTGTAGCAGTTTGCTACTGTTTGTAATTGATATTTTTGGAGTAATAAAATTTTTCCTTCTCGCAATCCTTCCTGTGCCAAAACATGGTAACCTAATAAGTACAAAAATTTACATATAACGCCGGTTTGCCATGTGAATAAAGATAGTGCCGCTAGGGCTTTAAAGGCCGCTAGGGCTTTAAGGATCCGTTAGGAATTCCAACCCGATGCATAACCTGCAAGTGTTGAGAAAATTCACACATATAATGCCGGTTTATTGGAAATAAAAATAGTCCCGCTAGGGCTTTATGGGTTCATAAGGACTTTCAACCCGATGCATAACCTGCAAGTGTTGACAATTCACGCATAGTGCCGGGTTGGCATGTTAACATTATAAAGTGAAAATAGGGCCAGTAAGGCTTTACGGGTCCGTTAGGACTTCCAAGGGCTTCTTTGCCAAATAACACGGTAATCTGATGCAAAATATGCAAATGTGATAATTTACACATATAATGCCGGTTTAGCATGTAAGTAAAAATAGTGCCGCTAGGGCTGTATGGGTCCGTTAAGACTTTCAAAGACTGAAATAAGGCCGTGATAGGCTTGCAATATTTCAAGTTATGGATATTACCAGAGATTATTAGAGATTTATCGGAGCTTGCCGAGTTTTGACGATGAAATAAGGCCGTGAAAGGCTTGCAATATTTCATGTCATGGAGATTATCGGAGCTTGGCGAGTTTGACCATGAAATAAGGCCGTGAAAGGCTTGCAATATTTCATGTCATGGAGATTATCGGAGATTATCGGAGCTTGGCGAGTTTGACCATGAAATAAGGCCGTGAAAGGCTTGCAATATTTCATGTCATGGAGATTAACGGAGATTATCGGAGCTTGGCGAGTTTGACCATGAAATAAGGCCGTGAAAGGCTTGCAATATTTCATGTCATGGAGATTATCGGAGATTATCGGAGCTTGGCGAGTTTGACCATGAAATAAGGCCGTGAAAGGCTTGCAATATTTCATGTCATGGAGATTATCGGAGATTATCGGAGCTTGGCGAGTTTGACCATGAAATAAGGCCGTGAAAGGCTTGCAATATTTCATGTCATGGAGATTATCGGAGATTATCGGAGCTTGGCGAGTTTTGACCATGATGATTAAGGCATACAAGTAGGGCCGCTAAAGGCTGCATTCACTTCAACAAACTCTTTAATAAAACATAACCCGGTAGGGGGATTCATGCATTGTGGGCCTGAAAGGCTTTATACACAACATCATAAACAATAAAATTGGACATTCATAGATAACTCGGTACCTATTTGGGGAAGAGATGCAGATGTTGGGCGTTCCATGGTCGTGGAAGCGTAACTCCATCTGTACCCCGGATGTAAAACGTTGCCGGGCCCACGACTTCAACAATTTCATATGGACCCTCCCATGGAGCTTTAAACCCCGTTGGCTTAGGGATAACTTCCTTCATTACCCAATCCCCGAGTTTGAGTGGGCGCTTGATAACCCGGGAATTGTAGTGTTTAGCCACCTTTTGCTTCTTGTTGATATTTCGGAGATGTGCACGCTCCCGGCGTTCCTCCAGAAGGTCCAGGTTAAGGCGGATGCCTTCATTGTTGGTTTCCCTGTCAAACAGTTGTACCCGGTCACTCGGGACTTCCATCTCTACCGGGATCACTGCTTCAGAGCCGAAGGTCATAAGAAATGGGCTCTCCCCATTGGCTTCTGTTGGAGTTGTCCTTAGTGCCCACAAAACCTCTGGAAGTTTCTCAGCCCATAAACCCTTTGCGTCCTCCAGCTTCTTCTTCAGAACTTGCTTGATGAGCTTGTTAACGGCTTCAGTTTGTCCATTAGTCTGCGGGTGTGCAGGGGAGGCATATAGGACCTTTGTCCCATTGGAGTGTAAGAATTCCCGGAACTCATCGTTGTCAAACTGCGTCCCGTTATCTGTGATAAACGTCTCCGGGATTCCAAACCGGCAGAAGACATTGTTCCAAAGGAATTTCTTAACATTTGCGGTCGTGATCCGTGCCAGGGGTTGAGCTTCTATCCACTTGGAATTATAGTCCACTGAGACAATGGCATGTTTGAGCTGTCCCGGAGCTGTGGGTAGAGGCCCGATGAAATCAATCCCCCACATGCAAAATGGATATGGAGAAATTATTACTGATAGTGGGACTGATGGGGCACGGGGAAAGCTTGCAAATCGGTGACATTGAAGGCAGGAATCTACGACGATTCTGGCATCGTGTTCCAAAGAAGGCCAGTAATATCCCATTCTTAGGGTTTTGAAAGCCAGGTTACGGGCTCCAAAGTGATTTCCACATACCCCGCTATGAAGCGACTGCAAAACCCGGTCTCCTTCCTCGGGTGTAATACACTTCAAATCAGGAAAAGTTTGTCCTCGTCGGTACAGTTTCCCATCACGGATACTATACCGCGCCGCTCGAACCCGTAGTCGTTTGGCTGCTACCTGAGGAGGAGCGAGATTTGCTAAGTCTTGATGACGTCTTAAAATCACCACTTATCTAAAAATTCCTACCTTATGAAACCAAGCCCCATTACAACCATATTATTGAGATTAATTCATGATTCTTAAGATATGAGATCATATAGCACAAACATGTATGATAACCGTTCCACCTCACAATGGCATACTCTCTTCTTTTCACTCATCCATGGTATTCACTCAATCATATATGCAAGAGAAAAGATGATAAGATAACAAGTAACTTGCATATTTCAACAAATAAAAGCACTTTGTGAATAGAAATTCATGGAAAAACCTCATTTAACAACGATGTGCAATAATGGACCAAAACCATATGCTTGACTCATGAGAAGATCTCCACAAATCAAATTTAGCTATCTTAAGAATCATGAATTAATCAAAAACTGACGAGGCCGTTATTCAACAACCTGCAATTTAAAACCCTATCGTGTAGTAACTGTAAGTAGGGATCGTTCAAGCCGGGGACACTAGGGAAGGATTATGTCTGCAAAACAAATCGTTAGTAATATTCACACACTTTATACAAAAATACACAAATACATAGCATATACAATTATCTGTCACATAATATACAAGTATACACAAATGCAAAAGTATTAACATATTTACGATTTTAAATGGGGGATTTATAAGGTGGTTCGAAACATAAAGAAAAGAAAACAGAATTATTTACATACAATGGTCAATCAATACTCAAGCACACAACATAACAAACACCGCAATAAGCATATAACAATTTCATGTAAGATTAAATAGTGATGCTCGCACTATCATATGTTTTCATTGATTTCAACCTTTTAAGACTTCTCATGTGTTTTAGGAACTTCAAATATGCCTGAACCTAAAACATATGTGTCACCTTGTTTAAACTATCAAATATGCCTAATCTAAACAAGATACACTTACGAACTGGAGTCGGTTGAAGACATGGTCCTAGGTATGACGTCACTCATCCTATTCAACATGCAAATCACTCACCCTAGCAACCCTTTGCAGCAACTAGAATCAAACTATCAAATATGCCTAATTTGATCCTAGATTACTACGGCAGATTAAACTCCCCCCTAATAGTTAACTTGGGTACCATTCAAATTAACCTAGGGTTCGATTACGTGATCAGGTGATGATTAATCAATTAGAACATACTACACACAAGAACATACAGCAACTTAATCTAAATCATGAAACTAAAATATACTTAGAACGTTATACATCACACATAGTTTCAAGAAAATCACAAAGAAGAACTCAAGAACACATGCAATGTATAAAACCGAAAACCATAGAATAATCTATAATAAAACTTGATAAAACACAGTAGATTTTTACACACAACCTTGATGAACTTCATACCTAGGCTACCTATATAGATCGGCTAGGGAAGAAGGTGAAATCGGCGGCGGATGGAAGCAATTGGTTGGTGCGGCGGCGGCGGCAGCAGCTTGTGTGTTTAGGGTTTTTGGTAGAGCTTGGCTATACTAAGGCTTGAGCAATTGAAAGACACTTTTTCTACTGTATTACATGTGTATTTATAGAGACAAAACCCTAAGAAAACCTAATGAAAATCGGCAGCCCCTTGTGTTCCAAACCGGGTAGGTTTCTCTTCTTTCCTTGTTGGATTTGTCTTCCTTCTCTTTAATTTGCTGACTTGGAAAATACTTTAAAAACTTCTTTTTCTGATTTCATGGACTCTTCCTCATGTGTGTGGGTCGGCATTGGGCTCTCTTTCATGCTCATGGACTCCTAGGACAGCCGAAAAGCTCCCATAATCTCGGTAGACCGAGTTATCCTGTTTTGACCGGGATAACTTTCGTAGTTGTTATTTTCGGCTTCTCCTTGGTGATTTCTTCGATTCTTCTTCTAAACAACTTCCCATATCATCATTAAGCTCTTCATTAATCATTTGGCATGCTTGGGAAGGATTTTGGTGAAGAAACACACTCACGAACTCGGTAGACAACTTCAGCAAATTCTGTCCTGTTTCCAGCAGACTGACCTCCGGCCATTGTTTCCGGCATAACTCCTTCCTCAGATCTTGGATTGCTGCGATTCCAAAAGATTTAGAAACTAGACATCCACAGCTTTCCATCCATATATGGCACGTTCCCTAGTTCCTCCTGGATCGTCCTAGGGAAATCTTTGAAGTTGAGTTATGGTTTCTGGAAATCCTCTGTTTCTGTTCCGAATTCATGCTTTTGGCCTCTTGTCTTTCCATGCTTCTTTTGCTACCTTCCATAAGTCCAATCCTCACGATTCTTGTTTTGTTATGTCCACATACATGTCACCTACACATTCAAAAGATATAATCAAGTAGTGACAATGTATTGGTTTACAGAAACTTAAGAAAATCAAGAACACTTCCAAGTTCAGCTTTTAACGATATTGCACATACTTTATCTATTTTACACATGTTTTAGCCAATGTTCTACAAATAACCCCTTATGCTAAATAACTACTAATACTAACCAAATAATGGATAAACAAAGCATAAATGAGGGTAAAAACATGTTAAGAACGTAGCGTAAAATGCTCCTATCAACTACCCCACACTTACCCTTTGCTAGTCCCTAGCAAACTAACTATAAGACTCTACTAACACTAACGACACAAAAACAACTAACACTTAAAACAACTAATACCCTTAAATGATTTGTCTCAGATTCTTTAGCATGCATAACTTTCAAGTTTGAACATTTGAATGAAAAACGTAATTGCAAAGTTTCATAAGCATGTATCATAGCATGAACACTTAAGATATGAGATCATATAGCACAAACATGTATGATAACCGTTCCACCTCACAATGGCATACTCTCTTCTTTTCACTCATCCATGGTATTCACTCAATCATATATGCAAGAGAAAAGATGATAAGATAACAAGTAACTTGCATATTTCAACAAATAAAAGCACTTTGTGAATAGAAATTCATGGAAAAACCTCATTTAACAACGATGTGCAATAATGGACCAAAACCATATGCTTGACTCATGAGAAGATCTCCACAAATCAAATTTAGCTATCTTAAGAATCATGAATTAATCTCAATAATATGGTTGTAATGGGGCTTGGTTTCATAAGGTAGGAATTTTTAGATAAGTGGTGATTTTAAGACGTCACCAAGACTTAGCAAATCTCGCTCCTCCTCATGTCTTCACTTCACGGGTCGAATTTCTTCATGTTGGACCCATACGTCATTCTTGACTTCTCTCCATATTGTGAACAGGACAAAGGTCATATGTACACTTTTAGACCTTCAAATAATTACTAACTCCAAATTCACAAAACATTACAAAAAAACACCAAATCTTTATGCCTTGAACTTTTGATCCGAAACTCTTTTATTTTCCGATTTCTTCTTCTTTTTTTTTCTTTTTCTTTTCTTTCTTTTTCGGAATTTTTTTCTTAAACACATTTTTTTTCGGACATACAATTTTTTCGGCACATATACAATACAAAACAATGGTGTTTAACCCCACACTTCAACGTTACCCCACACTTGTTCTTTGACATCACATTACAGCTCCATCGAAAAATGTTTGGCCAAGTCTTGATAACAAGGTCAAGGATTAACTATTCTAAGCTGAGGAATTCTGTTTAAAGGTGATGAAAGAAAAGGCTTAATGTAGGCTCAAAGGGGTTAACCAAGGAGTCCCACGACGGGCACAAAATAGGCATATGCTTTATTTGGCTATGGTGGTAATCCTAAAGAGATTAAATTCAATCATATTCAAAATCAAGACATGTTATGATTATAAAGCTTCGAAAATCACATAAGCAAGTTCTAGTAAATTCTAGAGTCCATTAAAAAGCTATAGCACATAGTCATTGAATATGCAAAGAATAATGAAGTTTTAAAAGATAGTGAAATTTCAAAAGATTAAGAATTTATCGCTCAAAAAGAAAGTATTTAGGCTCAAATTCTCACATAGGTTATTTTGGAAACAAAACAATCAAACATGCACACTTCATTATCAATCAAATCTCAAATATTCATACTAATTCACATATCCATGAAACTTGCAATTTCTTAAGATAAATGTTAAACCGTCAATCATGCATTCAAAGATATAGTTCATCATAGACTTTTAAGGGTATATCCTAAGACTCAAAAACAAATAAAACATAAAAACAAAAACAAAAATTGAATTAAATTTCGAAACAATTTTTTTTTTTTGAAAATACGGAAAAACATAAAAATTTCGACAAAAAATTTAAAAATTTTCGGAAAAATAAAATAAACACTACTATGTAACCTCTACCCCACACTTAGAAAATTACATTGTCCTCAATGTAAAACAAAAATAATGTCATAATTTCCTAAGTATGTGTCTAAGTCACATAATAAATCAACCATAAAAGTGAAGGGTTAGGAAAATTCAAACTCTCGTAGACGGCTCCTCCACAGCTACGGTTGAAATGAGTTGCCTCTCATGCAGCGCTTAATGTTTATAGTCTATCAGCCTAGACTCTTCTCCTTTTTTTTCTTCTTGTTGCTTTGTCAACGTTGATGACACAATAACTGGTAGAGTGTCATCTTCTCCATGAAAAACGTACTTCAAATGTGGGGGAGAGCCTTTAGCTCTAACTTAGGGGCCTGTTCCACAGATGGTAACAACTTATTAGTAGAAATTGGAATTGACAAAGGAGAATACCTTTCATAGATTGGTTGTGACTCAAGCTCCTTCACAACTTCAAGTATGGACGACTCCAAATCATTCAAAGCCTCCTCATCCCGTTCTTCAAACTTGTCAAATCCGACCCCTCGCTCATGGCTAATTGCTATGCTTGGTGGATGGTCATTGCACACGGTGCAACGCCACCATATCTCCATGAAGTTTCTGCAACCCCTTCTTGACATAGCTCGGCATTTCTGCTTGTTTCTTCCATTTCGGCACTTGGATGTCTCATGGCGTCAAAAATGTTGAACTTGATCGTCTCACCATCGAACTCCATAGTCAAATTGCCTCCAGAAACGTCGATATTAGTTCTTGCAGTTCTCATAAAGGGTCTTCCCAACAATAACTGTGTCGACTCAGAAATTGTTGCCTTCATTTCCAGCACATAAAAGTCAGCAGGGAATATAAGCTGGTTGACCTGCACAAGAACATCTTCAACATACCCCTCGGGGTACTTGTTAGAATGATCCGCCAATTGGATCACAACATTATCAGTTTTAAGAGGTCCTAGATCTAGAGACTTATAAAGATTAAGTGACATAACATTAATTGAAGCTCCTAGATCTAGCATGACATTCTCAAAATGAGTAGAACCAATAACATATGGGATAGAAAAACTCCCTGGATCCTTCATTTTTGGCGGCAATTTTTGTTGAATGATGGCAGAGACCGTCTCACTCATTTTGACCACTTGTGTCTCCCTTGTGTGTCTCCTTGATATGCAAAGCTCCATCAAGAACTTTGCATACTTAGGTATTTGTCGAATGCACTCCAACAAGGGAAGGTTCACGTTCACCTTCCTAAAAACGTCCAACACTTCTTCGTCGGATTTATCCTTTCTGTTCTTTGTGAACCTAGAAGGAAAAGGTAGACAAGAAGATTGATTAGTCGAAACTAATTCACTTGTGTTAGAGTTGTTACCTTTTTGTGCCTCAGAATTCGGCACATTCTCCTTCTTGGATGTAGCAGGGTCTTTTTCTAAGTCCCTTTTCATCGTTGCTTTCAAGTCTCCCTTGCTTGGCTCAGCTCCCTTTTTTTTCATGAAACGTGCTCTGCTTCACTTTGTTTAACATTGTGCTCGACATCATGACCAGGTTTGGCTACCTTGCGTCCAACGTCACCAAACACCTTCTCGTCAGAACTGGTCATTCATGAAAACCTGCAAAACCAATTTGACACAATTGAACAAAGATCAAGTGAGCATTGTCATAAACAAAAACAAAAACAAAAAATGAAACTAAACTAAGAAATATGATAAGGCTTCGGCAAGAATGAAAAAAATGCAAAATGCAATATGAAATGCAACACAAGTATGAATGCAAAAATGAATGCAACATGAATGTGCTGCAGACACAGACATGTTAGTATGAAACAAAGATGCAATATGGCATGATGCAAACAAAACATGTAATGCAAGAATAAATGTCGACATAAAGTTGAGGTTAACCTGCAAAACGAAAAGTGTTAGTGACATACATAGGATTCGACATGGCATGGCATTCATCAATCACACAACAAACACATAGGTTCGACATTCATCACCACAAGGTTCGGCATTCATCACATAAAAGCATAGAGTGTCGACAACCTATAATGTTTCTAGTTGATTTTATTTACCCTAATTTTCAAGGTACGTGGAGCAGTGAAGACCACTGTGCAATGAGCTTGTTCAGCTCACGGTGGTGTTTTGCTTTATCCGATATACCTTAAAAATTAGAGCCATTTTGAACCAAGCTTAGAGTGTCATTCATGTTTAAGTAAATTCTAGCATTTAAAGTGTGGTGATGCTTCGGCCCAAGCATTTGGCTAGTTCGAGCGGATTCCGTGGTTTCAGAAGGCAAGTGTCAATGTCACGGGGGGCGAACCCCCTACAAGAACCAGGCAGGACTCGTTTGTGATCAAGGAGGCGGACCCCTATCGACCCCTTCACCGAGAAGAGTGGTCAGTCATGATCTTGAGATCCAATTGGACAAACCTGAATTCCATATCTATGACAGAACGGCCCCTTACTCAGCTAGGAACAAACTCGGGTCACTAGACCACTCGACAAGTGTTAATCAAAGCCGCCCTCAACCTCATGAAATCCGCAAATAACATGAAGGGTTTAGGCTAAGATTAACAAATGCGGCTTCTCCCTACATGTTACACTTTAAAAACCACAATAAACTCCAACACATATGAAACAATCAACCTCCTAAATATTTACTAAGTTACAACACATATGACACGAGAATATACACATATAAATTCGGCGCCTACACAAAAATATAAGAAAGAAATTGTTAGTCAAAAATTATGGCACAAAATATACAACTTTCACACCAAAGAATTCGGCACATACACAAATCTACAATGTACAAATCGACATTATTCACAAATACATTCGGCACCTACAAAAGAAAACAAAGTTAATTCACAAACATATACATATACAACACAAAAATCCTTTTTAGCATCCCCGGCAACGGCGCCAAAAACTGACGAGGCCGTTATTCAACAACCTGCAATTTAAAACCCTATCGTGTAGTAACTGTAAGTAGGGATCGTTCAAGCCGGGGACACTAGGGAAGGATTATGTCTGCAAAACAAATCGTTAGTAATATTCACACACTTTATACAAAAATACACAAATACATAGCATATACAATTATCTGTCACATAATATACAAGTATACACAAATGCAAAAGTATTAACATATTTACGATTTTAAATGGGGGATTTATAAGGTGGTTCGAAACATAAAGAAAAGAAAACAGAATTATTTACATACAATGGTCAATCAATACTCAAGCACACAACATAACAAACACCGCAATAAGCATATAACAATTTCATGTAAGATTAAATAGTGATGCTCGCACTATCATATGTTTTCATTGATTTCAACCTTTTAAGACTTCTCATGTGTTTTAGGAACTTCAAATATGCCTGAACCTAAAACATATGTGTCACCTTGTTTAAACTATCAAATATGCCTAATCTAAACAAGATACACTTACGAACTGGAGTCGGTTGAAGACATGGTCCTAGGTATGACGTCACTCATCCTATTCAACATGCAAATCACTCACCCTAGCAACCCTTTGCAGCAACTAGAATCAAACTATCAAATATGCCTAATTTGATCCTAGATTACTACGGCAGATTAAACTCCCCCCTAATAGTTAACTTGGGTACCATTCAAATTAACCTAGGGTTCGATTACGTGATCAGGTGATGATTAATCAATTAGAACATACTACACACAAGAACATACAGCAACTTAATCTAAATCATGAAACTAAAATATACTTAGAACGTTATACATCACACATAGTTTCAAGAAAATCACAAAGAAGAACTCAAGAACACATGCAATGTATAAAACCGAAAACCATAGAATAATCTATAATAAAACTTGATAAAACACAGTAGATTTTTACACACAACCTTGATGAACTTCATACCTAGGCTACCTATATAGATCGGCTAGGGAAGAAGGTGAAATCGGCGGCGGATGGAAGCAATTGGTTGGTGCGGCGGCGGCGGCAGCAGCTTGTGTGTTTAGGGTTTTTGGTAGAGCTTGGCTATACTAAGGCTTGAGCAATTGAAAGACACTTTTTCTACTGTATTACATGTGTATTTATAGAGACAAAACCCTAAGAAAACCTAATGAAAATCGGCAGCCCCTTGTGTTCCAAACCGGGTAGGTTTCTCTTCTTTCCTTGTTGGATTTGTCTTCCTTCTCTTTAATTTGCTGACTTGGAAAATACTTTAAAAACTTCTTTTTCTGATTTCATGGACTCTTCCTCATGTGTGTGGGTCGGCATTGGGCTCTCTTTCATGCTCATGGACTCCTAGGACAGCCGAAAAGCTCCCATAATCTCGGTAGACCGAGTTATCCTGTTTTGACCGGGATAACTTTCGTAGTTGTTATTTTCGGCTTCTCCTTGGTGATTTCTTCGATTCTTCTTCTAAACAACTTCCCATATCATCATTAAGCTCTTCATTAATCATTTGGCATGCTTGGGAAGGATTTTGGTGAAGAAACACACTCACGAACTCGGTAGACAACTTCAGCAAATTCTGTCCTGTTTCCAGCAGACTGACCTCCGGCCATTGTTTCCGGCATAACTCCTTCCTCAGATCTTGGATTGCTGCGATTCCAAAAGATTTAGAAACTAGACATCCACAGCTTTCCATCCATATATGGCACGTTCCCTAGTTCCTCCTGGATCGTCCTAGGGAAATCTTTGAAGTTGAGTTATGGTTTCTGGAAATCCTCTGTTTCTGTTCCGAATTCATGCTTTTGGCCTCTTGTCTTTCCATGCTTCTTTTGCTACCTTCCATAAGTCCAATCCTCACGATTCTTGTTTTGTTATGTCCACATACATGTCACCTACACATTCAAAAGATATAATCAAGTAGTGACAATGTATTGGTTTACAGAAACTTAAGAAAATCAAGAACACTTCCAAGTTCAGCTTTTAACGATATTGCACATACTTTATCTATTTTACACATGTTTTAGCCAATGTTCTACAAATAACCCCTTATGCTAAATAACTACTAATACTAACCAAATAATGGATAAACAAAGCATAAATGAGGGTAAAAACATGTTAAGAACGTAGCGTAAAATGCTCCTATCACTACCGGGTCCTCAGGTAGGGTTCCATGTTGGATGAAGTTGATGAACTCATCCATCCAAGACGGTGGCGGGTTTGCCTCTACCGCGAAAATCTCAGAAAAAGAGAGTGAGATGCTTGGTTTCTCCAATGTCTCGACCAGTAAGCTTTTAAAATCGGTATTGGAATCGTCCCCTGTTGCAATCCTAGCCAGGGTATCTGCTCTCACATTCTGCTGCCTCGGTATCTGAGTAACCTCAAAGGTGTCAAATTTCTCCAGCAAGAAAGCCGCTAACTTTTGATAGGACGAAAGATGTGCTTCCTTTGCCTGAAACCCGCCGTTAACCTGCCGCACTACCAGCTGTGAATCACTTAGTATGCGGAGATGCCGGGCGCCCATATCTTTAGCGAGTTGGAGTCCTTTGATTAGGGCTTCGTACTCAGCCGTGTTGTTTGATGCTTTGAAGTTAAAACGTAAGGCATAGTCAAACATATTACCCTCCGGGTCTACCAATGTAACGCCTACTCCACATTGCCTCTGATTGACTGATCCATCTACAAATATCTGCCAAATCTCCGGTTCAGCTTGTGTAGGAAGAGTTTCAGCAACTGTTGAATCTGCTGGGATTAACTCGGCAATGAAGTCTGCTGCTGCCTGCCCTTTGATTGCCGTTCGCGGTTTAAAGTGCAAATCATGCTCCCCCAACTCAATTGCCCATTTGACCAGTCTTCCCGAAGTCGCCGGGTTTTGCAGAACCTGCCGTAGTGGTTGGTTGGTGAGTACATGGATGGAATGTGCTTGAAAATAGGGTCTTAACTTCCTTGCTGCTACAACCAAGGCCAGGGCCAGTTTTTCAATATCTGGATAACGAGTTTCAGGATCATTGAATCCTTTCCCAGTATAGTAGACCGGCAGTTCTTCAGAGTCTGGCTTTCTTATCAAGGCACAACTGACAGCCGTTTGAGACACCGCCAGGTACAGATATAGTATTTCCCCAGGGTTTGGTCTGGATAAAGAAGGGACTGACGCCAAGTATTCCTTCAACTTTTCAAAAGCTTGATTGTGCTCTTCCTGCCATGTAATCCGCTCGCGGTGTTGACTCTTGAGAATTTTGAAGAAGGGGGCACATTTATCTGTTAACCTGGATATAAACCGGGATAAGGCTACCAGCCTGCCAGTAAGTTGCTGAACTTCATTCCTGGTTTTTGGCGGTTGCATGGCCAAGACGGCTTGAATTTTGTCGGGGTTTGCCTCAATTCCCCGAGCGCTGACCATAAACCCGAGAAACTTTCCTCCCGAAACACCGAACACACACTTCTCCGGGTTTAACCTCATCCCCTTGCTCAAGGCAATGTCGATGACGGTCGCCAAGTCATCCGGGTGTTTGCTTGTTTCCCGGCTTTTGACCAGCATATCATCTATATAAACCTCCATAGTATCCCCGAGTTGGTTTGCAAACATGCCCACTACGAGGCGCTGGAACGTGGCTCCTGCATTCCGGAGTCCAAAAGGCATCACTCTGTAATAATACATCCCCTTGTCTGTTGTAAAAGATGTGTGCTGTTGATCCGCGGGATTCATCGGAACTTGGTTAAATCCCGAGTATGCATCTATAAAGCTCAACTGGGGGTGGCCCGCGGTTGAATCCACCAGTTGATCAATCTTTGGAAGGGGAAAACTATCCTTCGGGCAAGCCTTATTCAGATCTGTGTAGTCGACGCACATCCTCCACTTTCCGTTTGCCTTCTTGACCATCACCACATTGGCCAACCAATCCGGGTATGTTGCATCTCCAATGAACCCGATGTCTTTAAGACGTTTAACTTCTGCTTGAATGGCCTTGTACTTCTCTGCGCAAAACGCACGACGCTTCTGTCTTACCGGTTTAACACCCGGGATAATATTGAGGGAATGTGTCATAACGTCTGGAGAAATCCCGGGCATGTCTGCATATGACCATGCGAACACCTTCTGTTTCCGGGTTAGCAGCTCGACCATTCTGGTTCTGACCTCGGGGTCAAGGCCTGTGCCAATGCAAATCTTCCTCTCCGGGTATTCTTCTGAAATCTGAATCCATTCTGTTGCTTCAATTGGGGCTGGCCGGGGGAACTTGGCAGGATACTTCTGGCTTTTCTTTTGTGCCGTCTTGCTGATGGGCAAAGAATCCGGGTCATCCCTGGGGTCATCGGGTTTATCAAATGGAGACAAGGAAAAACCGGCCGAAAACATCTCGTGTTGGGACTGAGTTGCTATCGCGTTGCATCTGACAGCGGCCTCTTGGTCTCCGCGAATTGTAACCCAACCCCCGGGTGTAGGCACCTTCATAAGCAGCATGTGACCCGCTATAAAACTTTGTAGGCCCCAGAGTGCATCTCTCCCGAGTATGGCATTGTAGGAGGATGGGCAGTCCACAATTATGAAGGGAACTACAATTCTTGTGGACTGGTGCCCGGTTCCAACTGTAACCGTTAGCTGATCAGACCCCAACGGTTGAGTCGTCTCACCTGAAAAACTGATCAATGGCTCGTGGTTCCTATAGAGCTTATCTCGTCCTCTTTTAAACCCCTTATAGCAACTGCTGAACATGACGCTGACAGCGGCTCCCGTGTCTATTAGAACCCTCCGAGTTCTCCAGTGGTCAATCTGAAGAGTGATAATGAAAGGATCATTGTGATGCACTTTCAGCGTGTCTTCAGACTGAGAAAATGACACGGTATCCCAAGGAACCAGCTCCTTGCGGCATTCCTGACGAAGCTGCATTATCTCAAACTCTGGGCCTCTTGGGCAGAGTCTTTTGGCCCGGTGACCGGACACCCCTTGGGTGCCACCCCCGTGAATCGTCATTATCTCCCCATATACTTCAATCAGGTTGACACCTGTGGCGGGTGACTTATACTGCTGTAACTTGCCGTTCTGGATCATGTACTCAATGGTGTTCCGAAGAGAAAAGCACCGGTCGGTTGTGTGGCCAGACTCGTTGTGATAGGCACAATGTTGCCCGTTGTCCGGCCCTGCCCTTTTGGGAAACTTTCTTTTTGGAGCCGGGGGAACTTCATTCCTATGGCGGTTCCAAATTTCTTCATAGGAGGCAGTCAAGTTGGTCAACACTTCATATCGAGGGATGTAAGTGTTCTTTTCCTCCCGGGTTGGATGTCTTGGGTATGGAGCCTCTCTTGGTTTCTCCCTTGGTCTGTTTGAACTTTTGCCGTAGTATCCCTGGCCACTCTTATGCTGCCCTTCCTTTTTCCATCCATCAGCTCGCTGGCTTGTGAACCCGGTGTTCGTCCGGCGTTCCCCGAAGGTGTCGTACTCGGCTTGAGCTTGCCGAGTTACTTCATTAATTAGATCGTCGTAGCACCTGAACCGCTGCTTCCTGAGCTCCACCACAAAACGGGTTGGTTTGAGCGCCTGTAAGAACGCCTCTGATGCTACTGACTCGTCCAAGTGCCCACACTTGGAAGTCGTGGACAGCCAACGGGTTACAAAAATTTTCAAGCTTTCATCATCCCTTTGCTGGACTTTGAATAACGAAGTGGTGCTTCGGTTAGCACTTGACAGCAGGATAAACCGGGACAGGAACCTCTGTGTCAACTGACCATAGGTCTCTATTGACAAAGCCGGTAACTTGAGGAACCAACTCAATGCCTCCTCACTGAGTGTTTCCTGGAAAGCATGGCATGCTTGGGCGTCTGTGAACCGGGTTGAATCCAACTGAGACTGGAACAACTCAAGGTGTGCATACGGGCACCCCATTCCGGCATATCTCTTAATCTTAAATGGCTTTGCTTCTGGTGGCTTTTTGTCTGCTTGAACCCGTGCGGAGAATGGGCTTGCACGGGTAATAAAGGGTTGGTATTGTTGTGGTCCCGTTCCCGAGTTTAGCCGCTGCTCAAGTTGGGTCACAGTTTGTGTCAACTGTAACAGCAGCTGGGTCTGGGCATCTGCTGGGGGAAGTGGTTGATTTAACAACGACTCTGGGGGTGGAGGAGGTCCTGTAAGATTGTGATTAAACAAAGGATTGGAGAGATGGATCATTTGTGGATTTGGGTTAGGGTGGGCAGTGGTTGGGAGAATAGCGGGTGGTATGTATGCACTGTCAAAAGTTCGCGGGTTTCCACAACCCGGAGGATTCCCTTCTGGGGTGATGATATCAGCAAGTCTGGCTGACGTCCCCATGGCATTCGCTCTTTGAGTTAAGGTTGCTTGAAGAAGCCCATGCTCGGCCTGGATAGTCGCTAACTGCTCCCTTACCGTTATTAACTCGGCATGTTCTCGAGTAGATTGCTCCTTTTGAGCGAGAAAGTCCTTTTTCAAGAGCTCGAATGCTGCTGCCAAATCTGTTTGGCCAAACTGGGTCCCGGAGGTCCCTGGGTTATCATCCCCTGAGAAATTAAGCCTTCTAGTTGGATCTTGTTCTCCTGCCATTTCCACCGTCCTTCGAAATACGTATTGGGAGGTCTTGAGTTCGACTCTCAACGAGAGCACCAATTGTTCCCGGGTTAACTCGTGGCCCCTTTAGCGGGTTGCACGGTTCCAGAAATAGCGAACTTCCTTGTACTCCAAGTTTTCCTGTGTAAAGAACAAACACGTCAAAGGGCGTCCCCGGGTTTACCGAGAGAAGCCACTCTGATGCTTAAGTCAGACACTGTCAGATAAGCAGAAAACTCAAGAGTAGTTAAGGAAAATGTCCGTCCCCTTACCGGGAGGTCCTCACCGGTATTTATAGTAGCATTAAAGGCAGCACTTTGTCTTTTTCCAATGTGGGAATGAACTCCCTTGCTTTGCCTCAACCTTACAATGAATTGGGCCCTGACAAAGGACCCAGAGTGGCTTCTCAAATCTGACTGGTCTTTGACCCAGTAAACAGTACTTCAAGCATAATAAACGATGCATATTTAATAATTGACCACACTTGGTGTTATTTCTTGAATTGTAACCCGGTAAAGGAGAAATACTAGGTTCCACATATAAACATCAACATATAGACACAGAATGACATATCCATTTTTGTATCTTTAACATAAACACATTTATCACATTCATTGATCTTGAAACCATTGGTGGTCATAGCGTTGCCAAATTTCTCATGCCACTGCTTTGAGGCTTGTTTTAAGTCATACAATGACTTCACCAATTTGCACACTTTCCTTTCATGATCAGGAGCAAAGAAAACCTCAGGTTGCTCCATATAAATTTCCTCTTCGACATCTCCATTAAGGAAAGCGGTCTTTACATCCATTTGATGAACTTCAAGATTTCACAATGCGACAATTGCAATTATCATTCTGATAGATGTTATTCTCGTCACAGGAGAATAAGTGTCGAAATAATCTAGACCTTCATTTTGCTTATAGCCTTTAATTACAAGTTTTGCCTTATACTTGTCTATTGACCCATCTGCTTTCAATTTCTTTTTGAAAATTCATTTGGAACTTAATGGTTTACAACCTGAAGGAAGATCCACCAGTTTCCTAGTGTGATTTTACAAAATAGAGTCAATTTCACACTTGATAGCTTCTTTCTACAAATGACTATCAGTGGAGTTCACTGCCTCTTTAAAGGTACGAGGTTCACCTTCAAGCATATATGTCAAAAAATCTGACTCAAATGATTTTTCTATCCTTGCTCTCTTACTTCGTCTGGGTTCAACCTCAGACTCAGTGTCTTGATGTTGACTGCTTTCATTAGCAGCTTGCCTAGTTCCAGTACCAGCCTCACGTGTCAGTTTAGAAGAACTCAATTCTCCTCTAGACTTAAACGGAAACACATTTTCAAAGAATGATGCATTTCTTGATTCCATTACCGTGTCCTCATGTATATTAGAAATTTATGATTTGTGCACAAGGAAGCGATAAACCGTACTGTTATGTGCATATCCAATGAAAATGCAATCAACTGTTCTAGGTTAAATTTTCACTTTTTAGGTTTAGGGACTACCACCTTAGCCAAACATCCCCACACTCGCAAGTAATCATAGGATGACTTTCTTCCTTTCCATAGTTCATATGGAGTTTTCTCTTGTTTCTTTTTAGGAACCTTATTTAAAGGGTAGTTAGCTTACAAAATGATGTCTCCCCACATGTTGGGTGGTAAACCAGAACTTTGTAGCATTGCATTCATCATTTCAATCAATGTATTGTTCTTTCGTTCAGCAACCTCATTTGATTGTGGAGAGTAAGGTGTGGTTCTTTCATGAATAATCTCATGCTAAGCACAAAATTCAGCAAATGGCGATTCATATTCACCTCCTCGATCACTTCTCAGTACTTTTATTTTCTTATCGAGTTGATTTTCCACCTCACTCTTATAGAGAACAAACTTCTCTATTGCCTCATCTTTACTATTCAGCAAATACACATAGCAGTATTTCGTGCTATCATCGATAAAGTTAATGAAATATTGGTTATCATCTCTTGACTGTGTTGGTTTTAAAAAGCACATATATTGCTATGGATTAAATCAAGATGTTCATTGTTTCTTTCAACGCTTTTGAAAGATGATCTTGTTAGTTTTGCCTCTACGCAAGTCTCACACTTATGTTTCGCATCAACTTAGAATTTTGGTAAGTGTTCCATGTTAATTAGTCTTTGTAAAGTACCATAATTAACATGTCCTAATCTACTATGCCACAAATTGGAAGACAAGCATATAAGTGTAAGTACTAGCTTCATTCATATTTTTGACAATAGTCATTACATTCAATTTGAACATTCCACCACTCATATAACTCTTACCCACATACATTCCACCTTTAGACAAAATAACTTTGTCAGACTCGATCACAATACTGAAACCATGAGTGTTTAGTAGTGCATCAGAGATAAGGTTCTTGCGGATATCAGGAACATACACAACATTGTTCAAAGTTAGCTTCTTTCCAGAGGTCATCTTTAGAACCACCTTGCACTTGCCTTCAACGACAGATGTGGTCGAGTTCCCCATGTACATTATCTCCACATCAGTGCTGGGTTCAAATTTGGAGAACATTTTCTTATCAGCACATACATGGCGAGTTGCTCCAGTGTCGAGCCATCATTCATTTGGGTTTGAGCCCACCATGTTCACCTCAGATATCACAACAGAGAGATTCATGTCAGAGACATCCCTTAGGACATCTTCAATCATGTTGGCTTCATTATTATTCTTCTTCTTTGGCTTGTTGCAGTCAACAGCTCTGTGACCAGTCTTGTCACAATTGAAGCACTTGTCTTCAAATCTAGGCTTCTTGGAAATTCCCCCTCTTGGTTCGAGCTTGGACCCTTGATTTTTGAACTTTTTGGTCTTAGAGCTTTGACCATGTTTCACAACATTTGCCTTAGCAGAGTAGCCATTAACCCATGTCTTCTTTTCAGATCCTCGGTTGTCTCAATGGTTCTCTTAAGAACATTGCCTCAATAGTTCTAGCCTAGACATCATGTCAAACTGAATACGTTTAGTTGGAAAGATTTATAAACCAAAACAATATTAATTTTTCTTAAGATTATTAGAAAATATGTCAAATATTGTAAATATATAATAACATAAATTTATTATAATTAAATAAATAATTATAACTAAAAACTCATAATACAAACATGATGATGAACACCAATGTTACCAACTCGGATTCAAGGATAGGAGGATGTTGAAGGAAGTCGAGTCATGTGTCTCACACACTTTCCTTAAGACAAATTATGTCTCATCTTCGGTGCAAAGTTTTGATGACACTTGTCTCCCAAGATACAACGACTGCTTGTCCCATGAAGCTGCACTGCTACTAAGGACACTGAACGAACTTGAAGTACCTTCGTCTATCACCAGAACACAACTTAGAGAGGGAGAGGGAGAACTCAAATAAGGAGAGATGCTTTGAGTTGGTATGTTTAGAATGAGGGATGAAGTCACCTATTTATATTGATGAAATTTGAGAAAAACTTGAATGCCATGAATAAGGTTGCAACCTTTCATTAGCCCACTACCATGTCATTGATTCATGTTGTTACAAAAACCAAAAGACAAGGAAGTTGAAAGATCAACCATTACATGCATTACTTTGGTGACTATTTTCATTCACCTTTAACTATCAAAATGATTACAAAAATCTTTTATTTCTATCATTTTTTCAACAAAAGTTGCACATAGACTCCTCCACTACTTAAAGGCAGCTCCGGGACAAGGATTGTTATTTCCCTCAAATAGTTCACTTCACTTGATTGGATATTGTGATGCAGACTGAGCAAGATGCCCAAATACACGACGATATATGACAGGTTATTGTGTACGTTTTCCTTGGCAAATCACCTATATCTTGGAAAAGCAAGAAGCAGACAACCATGTCGAGGTCATCAGCAGAGGCAAAATACTGCTCCATCATCAGAGGTATCACCTTCATAAATGAGCCCAACATCAGACGTACCTTTAAGTAACTAAAAATCATCTTCACAGTTTGGCAATGCTCTTTGCCAGGCTCACCCATAAACCTACTAACAACACTGACAACATGTGCAAGATCAGGTCTAATGCATACCATAGCATACATCAAACTTCCTACTGCACTAGCATAAGGAACTCGAGACATGTACTCATTCTCCTTAGCAGATTTAGGTGCAAACGTAGTAGACAAATGAATGTTTGCAGCACTTGGAGTATCTATGTATTTTGTTGTAGACATGCCAAATCTCGACAATATCTTCTGAATATAATCCTTATGTGATAAGAAAAGCCTCTTTTTACTTCTATCTCTGTAAATCTCCATTCCCAGAATTTTTCGAGTTGTACCCAAATCCTTCATCTCTAACTCAGCACTAAGAAGACTCTTCAACTTCTGAATATCTGACTTGTTTTCTGCAGCTATCAACATATCATTTACATAGAGGACCAGATAAATGATAGAACCATTTGTTACCTTGTTGTAGTAGACACAACAATCATACTGACTGCTCGTGTAACCAATCTTTATCATATAGCTATCAAACCTCTTGTACCACTGTCTCGAAGACTGTTTTAGTCCATACAAAGATTTATACAAAGATTTCTTCAATTTGCAAACATAATCTTCTTTTCCAGGAACTTGGAAACCCTCTGGCTGAGTCATGTATATCTTCTCCTCTAACTCTCCATGTAGAAAAGCTGTCTTCTCATCTAGTTGTTCGAGCTCCAGATTCTAATATGCAACTATGGCTAGCAGCACCCTGTTAGAAGTATGTCTAACCACTGGCGAGAAATCTCATTATAGTCTACACCTTCTTTCTGATGAAACCCTCTTGCAACTACCCGAGCTTTATACTTGATACCCTCAGCAGGTGACAACCATTCATTCTTCTTGAAAACCCATTTGCAAGTGATAACTTTCCTCTCCTGAGGTTCCCAAGTTTGATTCTTATGAAATGACTCCATCTCATCTCCCATTGCAGTAAGTCATTTGGTAGACTCAGTACATATAACTGCTTCCTTGTAGGTGGATGGCTCGTGGGAATCCACCTCTTCAGCAACCTGTAGTGCAGAAGCCACCATGTCCTCAAAACCATACCTCGTGGGAGGCTTCCCAAAGTTTGCTCTCCTAGGTCGATCAAGAGCCAAACTGTGCTGGTTAACTACTAGTGGCTCTGTTTCTGAATGTGAGTGTTGATGTTGTTCTTCTTGCTGTGATTCACTATCATCTTGAGTGTCTTGCTGCTCCACCTGTTTCTCAACACTATCATTTTCTGATATAACAATAGACTACACAGTAGGGTTAAACATAAAATTTTCATCAAAGACTACGTTTCTACTAATTATAACCCTTCTTTCGGATGGAGACCAGATTCTGTACCCTTTAACCTCATCCCCATAGCCTATAGATACTCCCCTTTTAGCTCTTACTTCTAACTTACCCTCACTCACATGATAATAAACAGTACAACCAAAAACTTTCAGATTTGAGTAATCAGCAGACTTATCAGACCACACTTCATAAGGGGTTTTGAGATGTATTCATGTGTGAGGTCCATGATTTATCAGATAACAAGCTGTACTAACCGCTTCTGCCCATAACCTTCTTTCTAGTCCAGCATTAGAGAGCATGCACCTAGCTCTCTCCAGAAGAGTCTGATTCATACGCTCTGCCACACCATTTTGTTGTGGTGTGTGCCTGACTGTATGATGTCTAGCAATTCCTTTATTCTTGCAGAACTTATTAAACTCAGACCAACAAAATTCCAGACCATTATCAGTTCGTAGTCTTTTGATTTTCTTCCCTGTTTGATTTTCAACTAACGCCTTCCACTGTTTGAAACGCTTAAAAACGTCACTTTTATCCTTTATCATAATAACCTAAGTCATTTTTGAGAAATCATCAATCATTGACACAAAGTATAAGTGACTTCTTAGAGATTCAACGCGAGAAGGACCCCAACAGTCAGAATGAATGTAATCAAGTGCGCCTTTTGTTCTGTGAATTGCTTTAGGAAACTTGTTGCGATATAATTTTCCGAAGACACAATGTTCACAAAATCCAAGGTCCTTGACCTTGTAGCCACCAAGAAGATCCCCTTTTGACAGAATTTGCATCCCTCTTTCACTCATGTGACCGAGTCTTATGTGCCATAACTTGGTCATATCATCCTTGTGAACCTCCGATGATGCAACAACAGCAAAACCTGACAGTGTAGAGCCTTGCAGAATATATAAGGTACCCCGCTTGACACCTTTCAGAACCACATTAGAACCCTTGCAGACACGTAGAACTCCACCTTCACTTTTGAAGCTGAACCCCTTGTTGTCCAAATAGCTCAGTGATATCAGATTCTTGGTCATGCGTGGAACATGCCTAACATCGTCCAATGTACAAAATTTACCATCATGTGTCCGTATTTTTATGGAGCCTATTCCAACCATCTTGCAGACAAAACTACTAGCCGTAGAAACATTTCCTCCATTTACCTGCTCATAGGTAGTGAACCACTCCTTACGGGGACATATATGATAAGACGCCCCGGAGTCTAAAATTCACACATCGGTGTGATGTGTATGTTCATCAGCAGCTAGGGCAATGTCCTCTTTCGAATTGGTGTCATCTTCTGCTATAGCAATAGTTCCTGATGGTTTCTCCTGCCGCATCTTCTTTGGACATTCTTTTTTCCAATGTCCCTTCTCTTTACAGTAGTTACCGATATCATTAGGTTTAAGACCCTTAGAACCTGGTTTCTTGAATTTCTTCTTCTCCAAGTTTTCATGTCCCTTACTTCCATTGGCTACTAGCCCAGTAGCCTGATTATCTGTACCTGTACCAGTCGCCTTATGACGCAACTCTCTGGTGTGAAGGGATGATCTAACCTCCTCCAGAGTCACAGTATCTCTCCCAACAATAAAAGATTGCACAAAATTCTCATACGATAATGGTAAAGATACAAACAGAATTAAGGCAGAATCCTCATCCTCGATTTTAACATCAATATTACGCAACTCTAATAGAATTGTGTTTAACTGATCTAAGTGATTTCTTAGAGGCGCACCTTCTTGCATTCGCAGACTAAATAGACTTTGCTTTAAAAGCAGCTTGTTGGTTAAAGATTTCGTCATGTATAGACTCTCAAGCTTCAACCACAGACCGGATGGAGTTTCCTCCTTCGCGATCTCGGTGATGATATCGTCTGTAAGACACAACATAATTGTCGAGTGTGCCTTCTCCTCCAGACTGGCCATCTCAATGGTTTCGGGATCCCCTGCCTTCTTCGTCAGCGGCGCCCACAACCTTTGTTGATTTAACAAGGCTCGCATCTTGATCTGCCATAAACTTAAACTATTCCTCCCCGTGAATTTGTCGATCTTCACATTTAAACTAGACATCTTGGCTCTGATACCAATTTGTTATAACATATGTAAGAAAGAACACAGATTTACGTGGTTCACTAACAAGGTGTTAGCTACATCCACAGGCAGAGGATAACAGTTTTATAAATCCTTGAGGAAAACGGATTACATATAACAGAATACCACACACACTAGGTTAATAACCTAATAGGTATATATATTCCCCCGAATGGTAGGCCCAACAACACAGCCCAGCATAATAGACTAATTTAACAATTCTTGTTAAATTAGGGTTTATACCTGATTCAATGCATATTCTAACAGTTATTGACTTCATTTGGACAATCAAACTACAGATAGTAGAGCACTACAAAAGTTCTCCACTTGCCACTAAAGTGGTTGGGGGATCTCTTTGTAAACAATCGATAGTGTGTTGGCTGAGTACAGCATCTGCACTAAAAGGTGCTTCTATTCTTGATGCTGAGACTGCTTTGCTAGAAGGCCTTCAGAGTTGTTTAGATGCCTTGAATGAAAAAGATGGAATCTTGAAGGATTGCTTCTTAGACTTGGGTTCATTTCCTGAAGACCAAACAATCCATGCCGTTGCTCTCATTGATATGTGGGCAGAGTTATATCAGCTAAAAGATTATCAGTCCATTAAAAATCTCCAAAAGCTTGCTGATCGAAGTCTGGCTAATCTTCAAATTACAAGGTAAGCAAACAACTTTGTTTCTTCATGTATTATAATCTGCCTCAGGTTTGTGTACATTCGTGAAGTGGAAGTAATTTCAAGTGATTCTTTGTAAGAAAACATAGTTTTTTATCACAGAAAGGAGAAGATGCAGGCAGATAGGTACTATAGTGAACACTTTGTTACTCAGCATGATTTGCTTAGACAGTTCGCTATCTACCAGCCAAATCTAGACCCATATAATAATAGACAGATCATAGAAAAATCGGGAGACAATCTACCCAAATGCTACACAGAACAAAATGATCAAGCCATCAGGCTCGCCTATTATCCATCTCCTCCGGTTGTCCATCTCTCTTTTTAACAACTACTTACACACAAGCACTTGCTTTTATGTGGACTCATACAAAGCCAGTAATGTGCACAGGAGACACATAGAAATTCAAATAGATACTCAATTTCTCCTTCACTCATATCACAGAGCTTATTGTTTGCAGATGGAGATTTCTCGACAAAATTGCACAGCATTGAATTGTCAGAGGTTGAAGTTCTAGTTTTGAATTTTAACACAAAAAACTATGCTTTACCAGAATTTGTCGACCAGATGGACAAACTGAAGGTTTTATTAGTCACATATAATGGTGTCTTACTTGATGAATTGTGTAACATTCAACTGCTGCGTTCTTTAACAAATCTGAAGAGAATCAGATTAGAGCGCATTTCAATGTCTTCTATAACCATGAATCTCATTGAGTTGAAGAGTGTAACAAAGATATCTCTATTCATGTGCAACATCGGTCAAGATTTCAACAATTGTTCCCTTCAAATTTCAGATGCATTGCCATATTTAGAGGAAATGAACATTGACTACTGCATTGATTTGGTGGAGTTGCCTAACTCGCTTTGTGCTATGGTTAACCTAAAGATTCTCAGTATCACCAACTCGCATAAGCTATCTGCCTTGCCGGAAGAGATTGGAAAGCTGATCAATTTAGAAATACTGAGGCTAAGGTCTTGTACAGACTTGACAAAGTAGCCAGACTCAAGTAAGAACCTAAAGAAGCTAAAGTTTCTTGACATAGCTGATTGCTTCAGCATTCGGGAATTGCCTGAACACTGGTGGAATGAGCGGTTTAGAAAACATCAACATGAGAAAGTGTTCGAGATTGAGTGAATTGCCTCCATCAGTTGGGCTTCTTCATAACTTAAAGGAAGTGGTATGTGATGAAGACATAGGCAATCTATGGGAACTCTTCAAACCCGATCTCCCAGACCTCGTTATAAACCTGGTCGAAGGAAATGTCAACCTGGATTGGCTACTGAAATAATGTTTGATAAATTGTAATGCGAGTATATCTGTCACGTTTTGGATAGCTTTTACTACCGTTTAGCCATTTTAAAATGCGACTTTATCACTCTCTATTTTAACTTTTAGCTATTTTAGAGAACGTATTTAGTTTTTTTAATGTTTTCAAAGCTTCAACATATTAGTTAAATTTAAAATATTTTAACTTTCAGCTATCTCGTTAGCTATATTTAGCTAGCGAGATGATTCAAGTAAGACTAGCTATAATTTAATATATTCATTTTAAGATAGTTTAGTTGATATATAAATATATTTAAACTATTTAATATTTATTTAAGAAATAATATTGATGTAATGCTAGATATAATAGAGAGCACTGATACGTGCAAATTTCTAAACGAGCTAGTCAAAATAACATTTTAGCTATTTTAAGTTAAATTTGACTTACAAATGGCTAGCGTTGTTGAAGTTGCTCTTAGAAAGCGTGTTTAACATTTTTTTATGTTTCTAGAACTCCAACAGACTAGTTAAACCTAAACTATTTTAACTTTGAGCTATCTTGCTAGCTATATTTAGCGAGCAAGATGACTCATATGAGGCTAGCTATAATTTGATATATCTATTTTTAGATATTTGAGATGATATATAAATACAGTTAAAATATCTAATATTTGTTTAAGGAATAATAATGATGTAATGCTAGTTAAAATAGAGAGTATTGATGTAAATACATTTTTAAAATGACTAACCAAAATAACTTTGTAACAATTTAATTTAAATTTGACTTATAAGTAGCATTGTTGAAGTTGTTGTGCAGCTGACGTGGGGCAACGGATTAATTTATGTGACCAGGTGGAAATGTGCTAGGTCTACGCGGTCCAGCTGACGTGGGGCCCACCGGTTAAAACAGAAGGAAGCAAGCAGACTGGTTCTTTCCAGTTCAGGTGTTATCAGATGAAGAACATGGTAACAAAATTTGTTCTGGTTATTAACTTTGTTTGGTCGCTAAAGAATCCCGCTTTTTGTCTTCATCACCCTCCAATTTGTCCACATGTGAAAGCACGCAGCTTCCACATACGTGTGAAATGGTTAATTATTCTCGTAAAAAGCTCTTGTTCTTTTATTCTTTCTTATCTTCTCGAATAATTTACTCAGTCAATTCCCTAGCAAACAGCGTAGGCGATGGAGCTTGCCGGCTCAGTCAATGGACTCGCAGTTGAAACTTCCCAGCTGCCCATTGAATCCGTCCCCCTTTATCAAGCTTTTATTCGATTCTTTACATCACTGAACTTCACCAATCACCAAGAGAAAACCTTAATCTTGCTTATTGATCTCCTCTATTTGCCTCCTTGTTTATATTGGAACTGATGCAAGTTTCCTTCTTGGATCTGAAAGTTTTGTGATTTGGTGATATCCCAAGAAGCTGTGAAGTTTGGGGGTTTGTATTATCATATATATAGTTTTTGATCACCAATACAGAGGTAATGCTTATATGGAATGTTGGGACATGCTACATTTTTCTGTCATGTTTTGTTGGTTACGTTGTGGAAATGTTTACATTAGAATGGATACTGAGTATTTTGATTTTGGTGTTGGGTGATTTTGTTTTGAAGGATCAAGAATGGCGGACCTCGCTGCAGGTGGTGCTATGGGAGTGCCATTTACTGTACTGTATGAAGTCATTAAGGAAGTGGTGATCAAGACTGCGATGTTTAGACCTCTACTTGAAGAGTTGAAGTCGAAGATAGAGGCTTTGAAACCACTGATGGATGAGATGGACAAGAGCAATAAGGTGTTGGATCGTCCAGCAAATGAACTTCGAGAATTTAAACTACAAATGGAGAAGGGCCCTCAACTTTTTCGCAAGTGCGCCAATATTAGTGTCTGGAAAAGCTACAAAAAGTATAAATACAGCAACCAACTTCTTGAGTTGCAGACCTGTCTTCACAATCTGCTATTCATACTGCAATGGCAACAAGCGAGGGATGTGAAGGAGACCTTGGTTGTAGCAAAGAATATAGAGAATGTGGTGCTGCGTATGGATGGTGAGGGTCCTGCAGGATGGAAAGAAGGGATGAATGATATGAAAGAGACCTTGGAAGAAGTAAAGAATACAGCAGGGTCCATTCTCCAGCAGATTGATCAGAAAGGTGATGTACAAAGTCAGATAGACAGTGAAGTACCTGCATCTCCAAGGGTTACTGTGGGATTGGATGTGCCTTTGACGGAATTGAAGATGAAGCTTCTTAAGGATGATGAAGTAACAATGCTTGTGCTGACTGCTCCTGGAGGATCCGGGAAAACCACATTGGCCTCAAAGTTTTGTCACGATGAGGACGTCAAAGGTATGATATCCTTTTTTCTTCTTCGCTGTTGGTAAGTTATACAACTGTGCCATTGATGGGTTTATAGTTTATGTAATCTAAAATTTAGCATCATTTTATTTGTATATCAAAGTATCTAACCGCCAGCAGTAATATGGACTATACATGTAATTTGACTTCATATTCAAATGATTTATGTTCCATTGCTAGTGGATTTCTCTTTTCAGTCAACTGTTAGACAAATAGTCTATGGAAATAGCCTATAGGAACTAGCCTCATCTTATAGGTATGAACAATTACATATGAACAGGAACCAACCATCTAGTTCATGATTGACATATCCTGCAATTCTGGTAAAGTAGTCTGAGTTTTAACTCCAAAACCAATTGGTAATAGAGAGTAGCCCAAACTCTTATAAACCACAGACAAGGTCTCATTTTTCCCGACGTGAGATTTATATCTCAACATGCCCCCGCACGTGTAGCCACCCCTCAAGCCTAACATGTGAAGAACATTATGGATGACGTGGAGTGCGTGTGACCGGTAACGCTAACACATGTGGACCCAGGTAACCCGCTCTGATACCATAATAAAGTAGTCTGGGGTTCAACTCCAAAACAAATTGGCAATAGAGAGAATAGCCCAAACTCTTATAAACCACGAGCAATGTCCTATTTTTCTCAATGTGGGATTTATATCTCAACAAATTCAAATTAAGATTATCAATTTTAGCGTCCCTTCTTTCTGTGTGCACAATTGACAAATAGATATAATGGGTTTCTCAATGACAGCTTACTGTTTCCTTTGATAGGTAAATTCAAGGACAATATCTTCTTTTTCACGGTTTCAAAGAAGACGAGCTTCAACCTTATTGTACAAGGGCTGCATCAACGCAAGAGTGCTGAGGTACCTTCTTTCCAAGAAAAAGAAACTGCAGTCAAATGGCTGCATAAGTTTCTGAAGGAAGAAGGACAGGCACCTGTACTGTTGGTCTTGGATGATGTTTGGTCAGAATCAAAATCTATTCTTGAAATATTTGATGAAGTGAAAATGCCAAATTTCAAGATTTTGGTGACATCAAGATCACAGTTTCCAGGATATGGTTCTCTGTATCATCTGCAATCACTAAATGATATAGATGCTATGAAACTTTTGCGTCATTCGGCATCACTAGGTGATGGGAGCTTTAATTTTCAATGGAGCAGACTTGCTAAAAAGGTGATTCCTTAATCTGAAATCTACTACCTTTCCTATTTATGCCTCACAAATTTAAGGAAGAAAATAAATTATGTAGCTTTTGAATGTTGACCTGCGAATACTCTCACCTTTATGGTTACTTATGAAAACTAGACAGTTATTTTTTTTCACATAATCGAATTGTTTATCCAATGATGAACTCGTCTTTTCAACTGCAGATAGTTAAACACTGCAAGGGATATCCACTTGCTATTGATGTGGTTGGAAAATCACTCCGAGGAAAATCTTATGAGTTATGGTGTAAAAGAGAAATGGAGTTGTCCAAAAGTAGTTCTATTATTGATTCTGAAACTGAAGTGCTTCTTCGCCTTAAAAGCAGCTTAGATGCTTTGAATGGAAAAGAAGCTATCATCAAGGAATGTTTTGTAGACCTTGGTTCATTTCCTGAAGGCCATAGAATCCCTGTGGTTGCTCTCATTGACATGTGGGCAGAATTGCATGAAGGGCTAGAGAAAGATATTCTGGCCGTTGGAAACCTGCAAGAGCTTACTGCTCAAAGTCTGGCTGATCTTGTAGTCACAAGGTATGCAGTCTTCTTTGTTACTCATGAAAGTCTGACCCAAATTTTTATATAGTTATGAAATAATCATTATTTATTTCTGTTAAATTATTAAGTTGAAGAACTGTCTTAATGAGTAACTCAGTTTTAATCATAACCAGGAAGGAGATAAAGGAGGCTGATGACTACTACAGTGAACACTTCGTCACCCAACATGATTTGCTCAGACAGCTGGCTGTTTATGAAGCCAAACTAGACCCAAGTAAAAAGCGATTGATCATAGGTAACTATGGAGACAATCTACCCAAGTGCCTGACTGAACAGAAGGATCAACTGATTAAGCCTCGTCTACTATCTATCTCCTCAGGTTGTTCTTACTCACCAACTAACATAAATGCATATATGCACATGCACCCACACTATTATGATCATGTACACAGATCTGAAATTTGAACATTCTTCCTACATTCTATCTCATTAGTTACAATATATCGCATACTTGCAGATGAAACGTTCTCAACAAATTTACACAACATTCATCTAGCAGCTGTTGAGGTTTTAGTTTTGAATTTCAACACAAAAAATTATGCTTTGCCCGAATTTGTGGAGAAAATGGTTAACCTGAAGGTTCTGATTATCACAAATCATGGTTTCGTACGTGCTGAATTGAGTAATTTTCACCTACTGGATTCTTTACCAAATCTTAAGAGAATCAGATTAGAGCGTGTTTCAATTCCATCCATAACCAAGACTTCCATACGGCTGAAGAGCCTGAAAAAGATCTCTTTATTCATGTGTCACATTGATCAAGCTTTCAGCAATTGTTCCTTCGACATTGTAGATGCATTGCCAAATTTGGAGGAACTAAATATTGATTATTGCAATGACTTGGTGGAATTGCCAGACACGATCTGCGATCTAGTTCATCTAAGGATGCTCAGTATCACAAATTGCCATAAGTTATCTGCCTTGCCTAAAGAGATTGGAAAGCTGGTTATGCTAGAAGTTTTGAGGCTGAGGTCTTGTACAGATTTGATAAAACTTCCGTGCTCAATTATGAACCTGGGGAGTTTAAATTTTCTTGACATATCTGACTGCTTCAGCATTGTGGAGTTGCCTGAAGACATTGGTAAACTCAGTGGTTTAAGAAAGATCAACATGAGACAGTGCTCTAGACTGAAAGAGCTACCTCTATCAGTTTTGGATTTTGAGAATATAGAGGAGGTAATATGCGATGAAGAGACAAAAGAGTTGTGGGAGCCCTTCTTGCCTAGACTCCACAGTGTAGAAGTAAGGGTGGTCAAACAAGAATTCAACTTAAATTGGCTCCAAAAGTCTCAATTCTGAAAGTTCTCTTTCATTTCAATAGATGTTGCAGAGTGATGTGTGATTCATTTTTGTTTCCCAATATATGTTCTCATTTTTTAGAATAAAACGAGTGAAGGAATCCAACTGACTGAACTGATTTTTGAGTTTTGAAGTTCATTCAGAATAAGAGTCTGTGTACTGTATAGTAATTGGACTCTATAAAAAGCGTTCACAACATTTGGAATTTGATGAAATTTCATCGAGCTTATGGCTAGATTTCTTGACTTGTACAAATGAAACATTCCAAATGATTTCTGTGTGATCATTTTCCAAGTTATTGTGTAGCAACTTTCAATTTGCCAAGTTCAAAGTGATTGCGTGTGGTCACTCTTTCGAAGAAACGTGCATCGTATCTATCGCAGGCGCGGCAAAGAGAGAAGGAGCCAAAGCCTTATTCACACATCTACTCTGCAATTGAAATTGGGAAGAAACATCGATGGTGCTTTCTCTCAATAGCAAAGTGTGTTCAGGCGTGTCAAGTCAAATATAATGATCAGAAAATGAATTGACTGATATATTATTCATCTCACAGTTAGGTTTATATAAGAGATTACAAGAAATATAATTGGTAAGTATAAACCTACGATATAATTACAATATTACATTCCTAATATGACTCACGCTGACGCTTTCTCTCAAGTTGGGGCATACACATCAATTGTGTCCAACTTGCACAGTGAGTCATAAAACGTCTTTCTAGATACTCACTTGGTGAGTATATCTGCAAGTTGCTCTTCAGTAGGAACAAAATGAAAGCTAATAATATTGGCATCTAGATTATCATTTATAAAATGGCAATCAACATCTATATGCTTGGTACGATCATGTTACACTGGGTTCTGTGATCTATCAATTGCTGCTTTATTGTCACAATACAACTGCATAACACTTTTGGGTTTGATACCTAAATCACGTAACAGATTTCTCAGCCACAACAACTCACATACTCCATGAGCCATACCTTTATACTCAGCCTCAACACTAGACCGTGTCATAACCTTCTGTTTTTTACTTTTCTATGTAACCAAATTACCTCCCACAAAGGTAAAGTAACCTGATGTAGACTTCTTGTCTATAATATTTTCAACTCAATCTGCATCTGTGACTGTGAAGCCATAAACATTAAGAATATTATTTTGTTTAGAAACATTACTCCTCTCCTAAGAGCTGACTTCAAGTACCTTAAGATTCTCACAACAACATCCATGTGACACTCACTCGGGTTGTGCATGAACTGACTCATCACACTCACAGCATATGCGATATCCAGTATAATATGAGTTAAGTAAATTAAGCGTCCAACTAACCTCTAATAGCGAGCTCGATTAGTAGGTACCTGGTCTGGATACTTTGCTAGATGATGGTTCTGTTCAATAGGCGTGTCAATAGGTGTGCAATCCAACATACCTGTCTTTATCAATAGATCAAGAAGTACTTTCTCTGGCACAAGGATATCCCTTCTCTCCCCCAAGCTACCTCAATTCCTAAGTACTTGAGATCACCCAAGTCCTTCATCTCAAACTCAGAGGCTAGCTGTCTATGCAATCTGTTCATCCTAACAGTATCATTGTCAGTGATTACCATATCATGGACATAAATAATTAAGGTTGTTACCTTCCCATGCTGATGCTTGAGGAACAACGTGTGGTCTAAATTACTCTGTTTGTAACCAATCTTACGCATAAACTGCGTAAACATTCTAAACCAAGCACGAGGTGACTGTTTGAGTCCATATAAAAACTTCTTCAATTTGCATACAAACTCACCAGGAGAAACAGCTACATACCAAGGTGGGAGACTCATGTACACCTCCACAGCTAACTCTTCATGAAGAAAAACATGTTTGACATCAAATTGTAGAAGTTGCAGTTTAAACTAGCAGCCAAGGAAAGCAGAACCCGAATAGTATTCATTTTAGCACCAGGTGCAAAAGTCTCATCATAGTCTATACCATACGTTTGAGTAAATCCTTTTGCAACAAATCATGTTTTGTACCGGTTCACTGATCCATCTACATTATGTTTTATAGTAAACACCCAACGACAATCTACAACATTCTTGTCATGTGGTGGAAGCACAAGTTCTCATGTATCATTCATTTGTAACGCCTCAATCTCTTCATCCATTGCTTTCCTCCACCTTGGATCTCTCAATGCATCATGCACTTTATTAGGTAGTACTGATATTGTCAGGACCCACCCTGAATTTTACCCTAGAATCCAGAATGAACCACGCGGGGACCAGTCGGACCACCTTAAGGAAAATTTTACCAAAAAAATTCAGCATAACTTCCCTTGAGAATGGCCAACCCTACCTGCAAGCAAAACCACACTCATCTAACTTTAATACATCATCCTTAACGCCTTGAGCTATCCTGCTCCCAAAACTATTCTCAACAGCTCCAACCATGTTTAGAGCATTTCTAGAGGAGTAAGGAAAAAACTAAATGAACAACGGAAACATAAATATAATGATGATTATGCCTCTTCGCTCGTACACCCGACTCTCCTAAGCTGACATGCAAGTTGGGCATTTAAAAACGAAGGGCCCATGAGAAATTATTTTAAAACACGTTAAAGTGAGTAGACAAAATAACTCATTTGCATAACTAAAAACGTAACTTTATACCTTCCCAAAAGTATGTGCATTAAAAACCTTAAATGCATGCATCGTAGAGTAATTTCCAAACCGATAGTTTAAAATAAATAATCACGCCAGTCCCCTGGCTTAAAATTCGATATATAGATAGAGAAGGGAAAAATACGAAACAAGGTCGTAAACCAATCTCATTGGTTAAAGAAAATACGACAAAAGTGGGGGAAGAGGTTTCACCATGACGGAGGGTCTCCCAGACTAGGGTCGGAACCTTTAAAGCTACTAAGTAATATGACGACCATTTATGGTGGAGAGATTCACCATGACGATGAATCTCTCAGGCTAGAGTCGGAACCCTCTAGTGCTACTATTATGGCTAGCTAGCATATTTATATATATGACGACCTTTCATGGTGAAGAAAAACAAAACAATATAGAAAAGTCAATAATGACTCCTCCCTGTAAAAAAAGTATGCATCCCATGAATAAGGTACGGTTTCCCGATCGTCCTCAAAACATTGACCATAAATCAATCATTTCCAGATATAATCATCATAACAAAACTTCCAGCCGACATACAAAGGAGCTTACGGGAGAGGAGCAACCGTCCTCCCTGGCTCCACAGGCTCATTAAAATAATAAAATTCATAAACTTTAATTTTCCAAAATAATGATGAATTTCCCCCATGACTCACATGTTAAACGATAATTAAAAATAAATTCTAGAAATTCAAGTATAATTCCCGGGAAAGGTAAAACCCTTTTTCCCTGCTCCCCTTGTCCAAAGAAAGTAATAAAACTCGGGATTATCTTAAATCATATTTCCGAGGAGCCCAAAACATTTATAAAACTCAATAAAAATTCTCAAATCTCGTATTTGAAATTTCAAGCTTAAAAACAATGATCCCTTTGTCCACAATAGAAGTTACAATATGATATGGCCATATACAATTTTATTACGAAATTCGTCGAAAATCTCATTTTTGAAAATCTCATTTTTAAAGTATAGCCATATTCCTCTTAAAATAATTTCGTAGAAAATAATTCATAAAAGGGAAATCAATTTCATCATTTAAAATTCTCTAGGTTTGAATCATAAAATTTAGAATAAAAATCAATACAAGCATTAATTCAAAACAAAGGTCCACTCACAGTACTTAATGCGATTTCCTTATTGTTCGGAATACTCCTCGAGCGCCGCCTCATAATATCTTAGAGGCAATCCGCGTATGACGATAAATAATAACACAGATCGGTCAGACCAGACTCCATAATAAATATTGATTCGACTTGTCCCTAGTTCAACTAGGAAATTCTAGTTTGACTAGGAGTTGACCAAACTCATTCTCTTTAACGACTTATCAACAAATAGATTAATTTCGATTATCTATTCGAAGTTTAGTCTCCGATTCCACAACCTTAACACATCGACTTTCCTTAATTATTTTTCTTCCCGATTATTGATCCAATGTTTAGATATCGATAGCCATACTTGATACTTAAACTTCTTTTCATCAACTTATCAAGTGTCGAGTTAACTTAATCATTCAGGAAATTAATATGAACGCCAAATTCATATTTTTAACGTGAGCTGGCATAATTATATAACCCTTAAATACTTGCAAAATGTCGAACCTCAATTATTACTTTTTTCATAGAATCGATTAAGACTTCTTGAGGCAACCTTTTTTCCCCCGATTTGATCAAGATTCCCCAAGTTGCCCAGTTTTCATTTAAATGTCCGATTGACTTATTTTAACTGGTTGTTCATGATAGACTTTTCGTTTTAATCTGGATCGAGCGTTGGTTCGTCTGGATCGGGAAGACTTGGGTGGTCTGGAATGGATTGAAGACGGCCGGCCTTGAATCAAAGACAACGACGACTTGGGTTCTGGTGATGACAACCAAGAGCAGCATCAACCTGAGTTCAGATGGAGGAGGTTGCGACCTGGGTTTATATTTGATGTCGAGTGAACCTTCAGCAGGTCGGACTGGAGCCGACCTTGAGTCGAGGCTGACGACGACGAACAAAGACGATGACCTGAACCACAGTGGCGACGTCCTGATTCAGTCGAGAGGAAACAACGGTCCAGAGCTGGAAAAACTGGTGGCCTGAGCTTGAAGAAGACGATGTCGGTAAGGGGATCTGAGTGCCCAAATAAAACCTCAAGGTGCCCACAATAATTCTGTTTTCTACCGAAATAGACGACGGCGGAAGCTAAATAAACCCTAACAATGAGGTTTTAGAACAAAGAGACAAAGTCCTCTCGGATCTTTGCTCTGATACCAAGTCAAATATAATGACAAGAGAATAAATTGACTGATATATTATTCATTTTACAGTAGAGGTTTATATAAGAGATTACAAGAAATATAATTGATAAGTATTAACCTACAATATAGTTATAATATTACATTTCTAATATGACTCACGCTACTTCTTGAAGGCACACTTCGCGCTTCTAAACCGCGCGGAAGCGCAATTCCGGAGGAGGAGACTTTGGAAGCGTGAAGGAAACACATAGGAAGCCCGGGCTTCGACTTTGGAAGCGTCAGTAAGAGAAAGGAAGTGCAGGCGGTACTAATGCTGTTTTGATCAGGCACCAATTTTCTCAACAAAATTTTTACATCAAACAAATTTAAGACAAATTCACGAAATCAAACCTCCTGAATTCAAAAGCTGCACAACGTTTTCTACTCTCTGTTTCTCTTCAAAACGACCACCGCATCTATTCTCTCCGGCACGTCCAGGTCAGTCTTCAATACTCTTAAAAAGAAAGAGAATGAAGATAAAGGTATGTGTTTCTAAAGAAGTAAATAGAGTAGAAAATGCAGACATGTAGACGATGAGAAAGAAATAGAGATGGAGATGAGGAGAAGAGAGTAGAAGAACCTGGACCAACCCAGATCTGCATATCTTAAGAACAAAGTGGTTGTTTTTGATAAATAAGAATAAAGTGGTTATGGTCGTGGTTTATCTTCTTTTCTTTAAAAAATGGATCTAGACGTGTTGCGGTTGACAACAAGTCAACAACCACAAATTTGAATAATTATTCCGGTCATATCTTATTTCACGACTTTTTTGCGTTTGAAGTTTCTACGTACAGTTTGTTTTAGAAACGAAACATTTACTTAAAGCTTAGTAAACAAGTTATACAACATTAGTACGCATGTTGTGATTCCGATGATCAAAGTTGAGAAACAAAATTCCGACCGTCAGATATGATCATTATGTTGAAATATGTATATAGGAAAAAATTAACTTAATCTGACAACGTTAAGGGCTCGATCCTTACGGTCAATCACGTAAGTCAAACCCCTTAATGCACGGAAACGGTCATTTGACTGTCTAAATTACGTATTTTGCCCGGACCTTCAACTGAAAATAGTTTTAAATCGATGAGACACAACCAGTGGTATAAAAATTTTATGAAAAATAACTACCGGAGATAGGGCTACCTCTAGGGAGAAAGAATGGAAAATTGAGTTAACCGCAATTATCGGTACCGAGACTTTACTGGAATTACGTGACTTTTCAACTATAGACGTATTTCACCATTCCGGTCATATCTTATTTCACGACTTTTTTTCGTTTGAAGCTTCTACGTATAGGGTTTAGGGTTTTAGCCGACGAAATTAGGGTAATTCGTCGGCTAAAGTTAAATAAATAAATAAAATAAATAACTATAGCCGACGAAATTAGGGTAATTCGTCGGCTAAGGTTAAATTAATAAATAAATAAAATAAATAACTATAGCCGACGAAATTAGGGTATTTCGTCGGCTAAGGTTAAATTAATAAATAACTATAGCCGACGAAATTAGGGTATTTCGTCGGCTAAAGTTAATTAAAAATTCAAATTTTTTGGCCGGGATTTTTAAAATTTTAAAATTTTTCTACTAAAATTTTAAACTTTAGCCGACGAAATTTCGTCAGCTAAAGTTCAAAATTTTCTATATCTTTCATTTTTCTCCTCCTCCTCCTCTTCATCCTCCCTCTCCTAACCTCCTCCTCCTCTTCATATTCCTTCCTCCTCCTCCCTCTCCTAACCTTCTCCTCCTCCTTACTCCTTTTTCGGTGTAAAAACGAAAAAGAAGTAAAAATTTTAATCAAAAATACAATAAATTAAAAAAGAAAAAAAAATGAAAAAATTAAAAAAAAACTATAGCCGACGAAATACCCTAAAATTCGTCGGCTAAAGTTTTAAAAAAATAATAATTACATAAAAAAATAATAATTACATAAAAAAATAATAACTTTAGCCGAAGAATTTTAATAAAATTCGTCGGCTAAAATTAAAAAAAAAAAAAACTATAGCCGACGAATTACCCTAAAATTCGTCGGCTAAAGTTTTAAAAAAATAATAATTACATAAAAAAAATAACTTTAGCCGACGAATTTTAAATAAATAAATAAATAAAAATAATAGCTATAGCTGACGAAATTTAATAAAATTCGTCTGCTAAAATTAAAAAAAATAATAATAACTATAGCCGACGAAATTTAATAAAATTCGTCGGCTAAAATTAAAAAAAAATAATAACTATAGCCGACGAAATACCCTAAAATTCGTCTGCTAAAGTTAAATAAATAAATAAAAATAATAGCTATAGCCGACGAATTTTAATAAATTTCGTCGGCTAAAGTCCAGAAATTAAGCGACGAAAAATTTATAATTATTATTTAATAATTATATATATTATTTTATTAAAAAAACGCTTCGGCGCTTTGTAACAGTTCGCTTCTCCGTTTTCGTTGAAAATGTCCTTGCCTCTTTGGTTACTGTGCTAGAGTAATATACAGCATTGTCATTTTTCCAGTTTTTTTTGTGACTTTGTCTTTTTGCCTTCAACACTTGACTGTGTAAGCTGTAGTCCTAAATTTGATGGTGGGCCAATCTGCGCTTTGGTTGGTATTCCTCACCACATGAAAGTTCCCAAGAAATAGTAAAGGTTATTGCTTTGTTGATCTGCAAGTCTCCTGGTAAGTCAATGGAGCTCCAACCCACAGAAATTCCCATATAGCCTCATGATGAATATTATAAATTACTTCATCTTTTCTGTTGTGAAGTAAGAGATAACTGACCTTTGCATTATTGATTGATTTTGAGTGTTCATCTTCATCGGTTTCTTGTGTTTCAATTTCCAAAGCTAAGAATCTTTTGGTCTGAAGATTTTCAAGTACCCAAATTGTTGTGTGTGTGTTTGATTTTGCTGTCATCAATGGTTGGTGCAGATGATGTTTTTGGTGGGGCTGGTGGAGGAATACTGTTCACTGTTCTCTATGATGTGCTTAAAGAGCTCATTGGCAAGTCTATGATATATAGTCCTCTCCTCAAAGACATTCTATCTGCGCTAGACTCATATGGACCATTGATCAAGCAGATAGAAGCAAGCAATGAGGAACTGGGCTATCCAAAGGAGGAAGTCAAAAAGTTCAAAGCACATATGGAGGAGGGGATACAGATTGTTAAGAAGTGCTCCAAGGTTCGGAAGTGGCACATCTACAAGAAGTACAAGTAGGCCAACAAGCTTCTTGGATGGGATGGTGCTCTTGTAAGCCAGTTGCAGGCGCAGGGAGTAAGAGATGGGAAGGAGGTCTTGCTTTTGGCAAAGAGGATAGAGAGGGCGGTCACAGAGATCGAAATGACTAGTATCATTTTAGGATCAGTGGTTGAGAAATTAGCAACAACCAGTAGGCATAAAGATGAAACTTTGAAGGAGTTGAAGATGAAACTTCTTAAGGATGGAGTGTCGATGCTTGTGGTCACTGCTCCCGGAGGATGTGGGAACGAAGTTTTGTCAAGACGGGCAAGTCAAATGTATGATTTTACATTAGCAATTACAGTTTTTACTTGCTTTCATTCATTTCATAATTGTGTACTTATACTTGGGCTGTGGTTGTGTATTTTTTTCCTCTTTACAATTGTAGACAAAGTTTGAAATAGCATCTGAGTAATGGAGTACTGTTTTTGTTTTTGCACAGATAAATTCAAGAACAACATCTTCTTTGTCACTGTGTCAAACGCATCAAACCTAGGCCTTATTGTGCTAGAGTTACACAATCGCAAGGGTTCCCAGGTACCTACTTTCCAAGATGAAATAACTGCAGTCAAGTGGCTGCAAACATTTCTGAAGGAACAAGGAAGAAACCCTTTACTATTAGTCTTGCAAAATGCCAGATTATAAGATATTGGTCACATCAAGATCTGAATTTCTGAGATATGGTTCTTCATATCATTTGCAATCATTGGATTATGACAATGCCATGAAACTCTTTTCTCATTCAGCATCTTTGGGAGATAAAAGTACATATTCCAGCATACCTTTCGAGACATGTAATTTCTTAGCTGCAATTTCTTTTCACAACTACAAGTTACAATAGGTGGATCAGGACACTAAATTTACATTTCTACAGAGCATGAATGTAAAGTGTAACATATCTGTTCTTTTTACAACGCCCTGCCAGAAATTAAACGTTTAAACTTGATTCTTGTAGAGAAAAACTAAGCCAGAGTAGAAAATGGTGGATATTTGTTTAATCAATTTTTCGTAATCCTGAAAATAGTGAGATGATTTAGTCTGCAACTCAATTGATTTGCAAATGCAGGTAGTAGAGGGCTGTAAGGGATATCCACTTGCGATCACGGTGGCAGGAGGATCACTTTGCGGACAAAGTATAGATATCTGGAAACAAGGACTAATTGAATGGTCCAAAGGGTCTTCAATTCTGGATTCTGAGACCGAATTGCTTCTTCGCCTCCAAAGCAGCATAGTTGTCTCAGATAAAAAAATGGCTATCATCAGGGAGTGTTTTCTGGACCTTGGTTCATTTCTTGAAGACCAAAGAATCCCTGTTACCGCCCTCATTGATATGTGGACAGAGTCATATGAGCAGCTAGATGATGATACTCTGTTTGTTGCATACGTCTAGAGGCTCACCAACCGAAGTCTGGCTAATCTTGTAGTCACACGGTATGCTAGCTTCATGTATCCTGATTTTTCTCCATAGGTTTTTCCTTTATATGAATGACTAGATGCTACTCATCATAACTTGCTACTTTAGTACAATATATTTTTAGAAATCTTTGCTTCTGACCAACTTAGTTTTGACTAAAAAAACAGGAAGGACCAGACGCAGGGGGATGGTTACTACAGTGAACATTTTGTTACTCAGCATGATCTTCTTTGAGAGTTGGCTATCTATGAGACAAGACAAGAAACCTCAGAAGATAGAGAAAGACTGATTCTAAAACATAGTTGGAGACAATCTTCCGAAATGGTGGATGGAAATGAAATACAAATCCATGAAGGCTCGCCTATTATCCATCTCAACTGGGAAACCCATCTCTCTCAATAAAAATTACGTAGAAATGCATAGACCAACATGTATGCACGTATGTGCTTATTAAGATACAGACCAAGACTTGAATAGTACTTTCACTATGTAGTCCCTGCTCACACGAAATGATTTTTTTGCTTGCAGACGGAAATATCTCATCAAAATGGCACCACATGGAACTACCAGAAGCCGAGGTTCTAGTCTTAAATTTTCAGACGCGGAATTATGCCTTGCCCGAATTTGTGGACACTGCATAAATTGAAGGTACTTGTTGTCACAAATCATGGTTTCTTGCCTGCTGAGCTAAGTAATATTGCACTACTGGGTTCATTATCTCACCTAAAGAGAATAAGATTAGAGCGTGTCTCAGTACCTTCAATAACAAAGAACCCCATACAATTTGTGTCTGAAGAAGATATCTCTATTTATGTGTACCATTGGAAAAGCTTTCAGCGATGGTTCCATCCAGTTTTCGTGTGCATTTCCAAATCTAGAGGAAATTAGCATTGACTATTGCAATGATTTGGTGGAAATGCCTGCTGACCTCTGTGACCTCTTATTCATCTAAGGAACCTCAGTGTCACCAACTCACATAAGCTTCTTGCCTTACCTGAAGAGATATGAAAACTGGAAAATTTGGAACTGCTGAGACTAAGGTCATGTACAGACTTGGAACAGTTGCCTTACCTAAAGAAGTTGACCTTTCTTGACGTATCTTATTGCCTTAGCCTCAAGGAATTGCCTGTAGATATTGGGGAAATGAGCATCTTATAAAAGCTCAACATGAGAGAATGCTCAAGATTGCAAGAAGTACCTGTATCGATTTTGGATCTTCAGCATTTGGAGGAAGTGATCTGTGATGATGAGACAATAAATTTATGGGAGCCCTTCTTGCCTCTCGAAAACACAAGAATAGTGGTGGAAAAAGAAAATATCAACCTAAATTGGCTCCCATAAATTTAACAGAAGGAAGGGACTAAAAAGTTTAACAGAAGTTATGGAGTCTGGCATTAAGCTCTTTGTCAAGTGGTCAAAGATTCAGGACTTGAATTTCATGAAGAAGTACAAATATGCCAACGAACTTATTGATTGGGAGAATAGTCTACAAAGTGAGTTGGTCATACTGAACGTGCATTCCGCCAGGGATGTGAAGGAGATTGCAGCTAGAATAAAGAATATGGAGACTGTGGTAGAGAAGATACATGAGGAATTGCAACAGATTGTGATAAAAAATCAACCTGGGAAACCTAAGGCTTGGATGATCACTGAAGTACCTGAACTTCCAAGTTTTACAGTGGGATTAGACACAAGTAGTGGAACTGAAGATGAAGCTTCTCAAGGATGGAGTGTCAATGCTTGTAATAACAGCTCCTGGAGGCTCTGGAAAATCCACTTTGGCTAAAATGTTATATCATGATCAAAAAGTCAAAGGTATGATATCAGTATTGTATAATTTTTTAATTTTTTTTAATACTGGTGATCTGAAACATAACAACATCATGTGACGTTAGTGGAGTTTGAAGATAGTTATCATGTACCCATATCAAATTATTTGAATCCTGCAGTTGATAATGACTGAACTCAAATGAATCTATATAGGTCTGCAGAGAAATTTAACTTTCTTTTCAACTACATAGTCAAGCTATAGACATTGTGAAAAGATGTTGCTGGAATATTATGTCTATTTGTTTCTTTATATTTTCATATGAGAGTGCTGCAATTGATATCTGTATGTTAAGTCCTCTGACTTCACAACCATCATATGGCTATTGGTATGTTTACCAATATATGATGTTTGAATATCATCTTTGATTAGCGGTATGTTTAGAAATAGTTGATCTCTTTCTTTTAAATTTGTAGACAAATCCAAATATCTCTTGGTGACAGCTTTGTTTTCTTTGTGTCTGGATCGATAGAAAAATTCACCAAGATCATCTTTGTAAAAGTTTCAAAAAAAGTCCAACTACATTGTCGCACAAGAACTATGTCAAGAGTTGGGATCACAGGAATCTGCATTCCCAAATGAAGATGGTGCATTCAGCTGGCTGAAGGAATTTCTGAAGGAGACGTCACAAATTCCTTTGCTTCTCATCCTGGATGATGTTTGGCCTGCTTCAAAAACTCTACTTGACAAGTTTAAGGAACTAAGTATACAATCAATTGTCAGTATCGTGGTGACATCAAGATCTTCATTTCCAAGATTTGGTCTTCAATATCGTTTAAATGCATTGAATCACAAAGATACAATGGCTCTTTTTCGCAATTCAGCAATGGCTCTTGGAGATAAGAGCTACAATGTTCCAGAAAATCTTCAGGACCAGGTGATTTCAGTCTTTGATGCACAATATATATGCGTATGTACGATATTTAGCTGCAAAATATCGTATGTTTTTGCTTGCTGATACACTAACACTATATCTAGCCACAAAATGCTTGCTGATGCACTAAAAAAATGTGAACAAAAGTAGATAGAATTTTAATAATTGACTTGAAAGTACACAATTGAACTGCAGATAGTGAGGCGCTGTAAGGGATGTCCACTTGCCATTGAAGTGGTCGGAAAATCTCTTTGTGGAGTATTTACAGAGTTGTGGCTTAAAAAATTATGGGATTGGTCTGAAGGTGCTTCTATTTTTGATACCGAGACTGATGTGCTTATTTGCCTCAAAACTAGCTTAGACGCCTTGGATGAAAAAGATCCACAAATCAATGAGTGCTTCTTGGATCTGGGTGTATTTCCTGAAGATCAAAGAATCCCAGTTGTTGCTCTAATTGATATGTGGGCAGAGTTATATGGCATGGGTGTAGATTTTCTTTCCATTCAACGCCTCCAGGAGCTTTCCAGCCGAAGTTTGGCTAATCTTGTAGTCACAAGGTATGTATGCAACTTTGTATCTCTTTTATGTTAATGTGTGATGCAATTTTATCCTAGCTGTTACTTACAACAATGTATGGTGATATACTGATATAGTTGCTAAGGAAATTTCTCTAAGAAGCTTGGTTTTGATCATTACTAGGAAGGAAAAATGTGAGGCAGATGGCTACTACAGTGAACACTCTCCCAGCATGATGTGCTCAGGGATCTAGCCATCTTCGGAGTGAAACTAGATCCAAATAAAAAGAGAGTGATTCTAGACCAATGTGGAAGCAAACTACCCAAGATGTTGACAGAACAGAAGCATCAATCCTTTCAGACTCGCATATTATCCATCTCTTCTGGACCAGTTTGTCGATAATCCTTTGTTTTAGTAAATACATGCAGAAATGCACACAATCACAACCAAATGGAACGCAAGCACAAAACTTTGACATAGGTTTCACATTACATTTCTCCCCACCGGCCCACCCTAACATATATAGAATATGTTTTGCAGATGGAGTGTTCTCAACAGATGCACAATATTCAACTTTCAGATGTTGAGGTTCTAGTTTTGAGCTTCACCGCTGACAACTATGCTTTACCACAATTTGTTGTGGAAATGGAAAACTTGAAGGTTCTAATAGGCACAAATCATGGTTCCTTACCAGCCAACTTGAGTAACTTTCAACTTCTGAATCCTTTACCAAATCTGAAGAGAATCAGACTAGAGCGAACTTCATTTCCTTCCATAACCGAGAATCCCATACAGTTGAAGAGTCTAAAGAAGATATCTTTCTTCATGTGTAGCATCAGTCAAGCTTTCAGCAACCCATCCTTTCAAATTTCATATGCATTTCCAAATGTAGAGGAACTGAACATTGACTATTGCAGTGGCTTGGTGGAATTGTCTGGCGATCTCACTGATCTGATTGAGTTAAGGAAACTCAGTATCACCCACTGTCATAACCTATCTGTGTTGCCTGATGAGATTGGAAAGTTGATCAAATTGGAAGTCTTGAGGCTTAAGTCTTGTACGGATCTGGTAACATTTCCAGCCTCAATTACGAAACTCAACAAGTTGCAGTTGCTACACATTTCTGATAGCTTCAGTATCAAGAAGTTGCCTGAAGACATTGGTGAAATAAGAAGTTTAGTAAAGATCAGTATGAGAGATTGCGATAGACTGCAAGTTCTTCATCAGTTTATGATCTCAAGCAACTAAATGAAGTGACATGTGATCAAGAGATAAAAGAGTTATGAGATTTTCGGGCTCAAAATCAACGAAAGGGTCCTCAAAGATGACTTCAACCTCGATTGGCTGATTTGGCTCTCGAAGTGACAATCTTGAAAGATGCCTTTGTAAATAAATGTTGGAGACTTGGAGCAGTGCCTGTGATTGTAATTTTATTTTCTGTCTTCTCCTTTTCATATTTTGGTTTATGTTGTATCAGCATGCTATTCACCAATTAATTTCATTAATTGTGGCTGTAAAAGATAAAACCTGATAGTAAAACACTAATTCACCTGCCTCACTGTTAACGCAATTCTCCTTTTCGATATTTCATTATCAGCCTGAAGGAGATGTTCTAAATCAAGCAGTCCCAGCCTTGCTGAGCAAATTTCAGTTTCATGCAACGCAGAGCTAATGGGCTTTGATCCATCAGTAATTTGCATCAAAAAGCACACATTGGCACTCTGTTGTTAGCAGCCCAAACAAACTAGAAAATCCCTAAAACTAGATACCTATTAGATACTAGATACCCTCTTGGTCTCTTTCTTCCAAAGACAACAATGTGAAACTGAGCTACCTCTGAAGAAGTAGCTCAGTTCTCGAAGCCCAAACCAGAAACAACAATTTTCTTTGGTTGAATCGGAAGTGGTAGCAATTTCAAAGTACGGTCAAAGCAGACTTGGTACTTGGTAGCTTCAACAACGTTGTTGAAGGAATCCCAGTAGCTGAACCAAACCGGCCTCCAGATCTTTCTTGTTACCTTTTCCTGGTAAGATTACCTCTTCCTCTCCATTGTTTCTTACTTTGTCCTTCAAGTTTCTGTAAGCTTTTCTCTTTATAGTTTATTCTTCCACCACTGAGATTTTCCATGATTCACAAAATAGCTGCTATTATCTTCTTCATATTCAATTCAATTGTTTATTATTGCTTGCTTTGTTTTTCCAATTTCCGTCTGGTATTGCTTTTGTCTGATTTTCTTTTATTATGGATAGACTTGCAGAAAAATTTCGATTGCAATTTCGTAGCAACTGTTATGAATTAAGATTAGTGTACAACTGTAGACTTTTTTGCTTTCTCTTGCAATTTCTTGGGAGTTTATCAACTGTTTAAATAATAATAACTTTGAAATGTTCCACCACCAGAAGTAAAGATAGATCAACTACCAAATGCAAATTTATTCCCTCTATCCAACGTGCACGTTATTCTCCACTGATCTTTTAATTTTACACGGCAGGTGTTCAGCACGTTAAGTATGATTTTTACATGGAAATGATGGTCATGGAGAATGATCTTTGTTTTGTTTCTTGAGCTGCTACTTGTGTGTTTAGGAAAAAATAGTGAAGATTTTAGGAATATGTTAAATGGTCCTTGCGGTTATAGGGTGTTACTCAATATTCCTAATTGGTTTTTGAACCGTACCCAATCTCGGTCCAAAGTATTGAAATGTGTTATGCTTCATTTCCATTTAGGGAGTAGCTTTCTCAAGTTTGCGTAAAAACAAAAGAAGTTTTATGCTTATCACCCCTAACCACTCCAAAATTAGTAGCTCTGAGCTGCAAATTTGCAGTCTTTAGAAAGAAACAATTTTATTCCGATTCTATATGAGGTTTATCTACAGCATAAACCTTTTAATGCGTCAGAGCCTTACGTGTCAGCAGGACATGTCAATGAGTTTCGTTGAAATTCCGAGCATTTTTCGTTTTACTAGTCTCGTAATAAATAGTCATCCTTATCCATACTCTGAATTCTCAGTTCCTTGATTGTGTATAAATAGGTCATAGCCAAGAGAGTTTTAAAACAAAATAATCTTTTATTTGAAGAACATGTTGTCTTTCTATCTCAGGACTCATTGATTCAGAGTTTCGTCTTGGACGATCAACACCAACATAGTAAGTCATGATGGAGTTTTTTATTCTTTGTATTCTTTGAGTGTTCATTTCCTCCATTGTTTCTTTGTCTTAAACATTACAAAGAGAATTGCTCTAATTTAAGTGTTGGTTGTTGTAATGAACAATGACAGTGGCATTAGTCAAACGAGAAGCTTTAGAAGCATCATTTCTGGCACTGTATGATTCCATTAAGGAAGTAAATGATCATCATTTGCTGTTTAAAACCCTCCTTGGAGATATCAGATCCACACTAGACTGTATAGAACCACTGATCAAAGAGACAGTAGAGGATGCAAAGGAATTGGATTTTCCAGTTGATGAACTTTATAATTTTAGAGTACAAATGGAGGAGGGGATTGAGCTCATGCATAAGTGCTCTAAGGTTGCTCCACTGAGTACTTACGAAAAATATATATACAGAAACAAACTAGGTCAACTGGGCAAATCTCTGCAAAGATTGTTGGATATATTGAAAGTGCGTAGTATAAGAGATGTCAAGAAAACCTTGGTTACGGTAAAGAATATAGAGACTATGGTCCAGCAAATTGATGTGAATTTTGGGGTGCAAATTAATTCATCTGAAAGTATTGAGGGTTGGTGTGCAATACCTGAACCTCCACCACTTGTAGTTGGATTGGAGGGGCCTTTGAAGGAATTGAAGACGAAGCTTTTCTCTGATGAGATATCAATTCTTGTATTAACTGCCCCAGGAGGATGTGGGAAAACTACATTGGCAACAAAATTTTGTCAAGACGAAGAAGTCAGAGGTATTTATATATTGATTATATGACTATTATCAATGTCTCTCTTTTTCTGTCCGAATAATGGTTAACTTTGTAATCGTGGTAGTAATAAACTTTCTAGTAATGGTTAACTGACATGATTTTTTATATGCATTACTAGTATACTAGTGTTTCAAAAAGGCCAAAATGTTTGTCATTTCTGTGAAAGTTAGTGTCAACTATACCCAGATCAAAACTCTAGCTCTAGCTGTAACTATAATTCTGTGTATCATTGGGATGATGTTATCATGCTTTAAATTTCAATATCTTGGTTATAGAAAGACCGGAGTCTTATTACGCAGTACTCTAACCAGTTGGGTTTCCTTTTCATGTCATTGATGTATTATAAATAAACCAAGGTCTGATATCTGGATTTTTTGTCTTCCCGTTTAATTTTTTCAACATTTGTAGAGTTATAGGAATATGTTCGTTACAATTGGCAGATAAAGTACACAGCAGTAGGGTGGCTAATTATTTCTTTTAACATCATCACCAGTGTATGAATTATAAAAATACTTCTTTCTATTTGCATATGTTAGTGCTCCACTTGAGATTGAGATAATCAGTATGACTTCACTATTTGTGTATTCTTTTGGCTCTTTATGACTTCACTATTTGTGTACAATTGTGGACTTCTAACAACTTTCTTACCTCTTATTTTGAAAGATAAATTCAAGAACAATATCTTCTTTGTAACTGTTTCCAAGAAGCCCAACTTAAACCTTATTGTAGAAGAGCTATATCGAAGCAAGGGTTCCCAGGTACCCGCTTTCGAAAATGAAGTAATTTCAGTTAATTGTCTGCACGAATTTCTTAACCAAACTGGACAAAACCCTTTACTGTTGGTTTTGGATGATGTTTGGTCTGAATCCGAATCCCTTCTTGAGATGTTTGATGAATGGAAAATGCCAAATTGTAAGATCTTGGTGACATCAAGGTTTGCATTTCCAAGATTTGGTTCTCCATATAATTTGGAATTGTTGAGTGATGAAGAAGCAATGGCTCTTTTTAATCATTCGGCATACTTGAGAGATATTAGCTCACATGTGCCAGAAGACCTTGCAAGACAGGTGATTTTCTTAGCCTTGTTTGTTTATTAACATGAAGAGCAGAAAGAGATTTTTTTTATCACCTACATACACCTGTGGAAACAATAAGTGAGCACTTCAATTAACCATGTTGGATGCAAAATTCATGCTCACTTGCATACTAAATTTGAAATACGAATATAGTAGAGTAAATAATTATTATGTTCTCATTTGCATGAGACTTGCAATTGGAACTTAAGAATAGCCCTACAGCTGATATAGATAATTAATCTGAAAAATTGATGTGCAGATAGTAAAACATTGTAAGGGATTTCCGCTTGCGATCACAGTGGTTGGAAGATCACTTTGTGGGCAGCCTATAGAGATCTGGAAAAAAAGATTAATTGAATGGACTAAAGGTTCTATTCTTGATTCCGATCAGGATTTGCTTGTATGCCTCCAAAGCAGCTTAGATGCCTTGGAGAAAGAAAGTTTTACCACCAAGGAATGTTTCCTAGACCTCGGTTCATTTCCGGAAGACCAAAGAATACCTGCTACTATCCTCATTGATATATGGGGGGAGTCATATAAAATAGGCGAAGACTGGCTTTGCATTGCAAACCTTTGTGAACTCACCAACCGAAATCTGGCTAATCTTATAGTCACAAGGTAAATAGACTTATATATCCATGGCTAGTTGCTAGTCATGGATTTCTGTTGCAATTTGTCTGCTGAAAAAATCTTTTAGCAAATTGGTTTTGATTCTAAACAGAAGGGACCCCAGGGAGGTGGATGGCTATTACACTGAACATTTTGTTACTCTTCATGACATTCTTAGAGAATTGGCTATCTATCAATCAAATGTGGAATCAATAGAACAGAGGAAAAGGTTGATAATAGATATGTCTGGAGACAATTTTCCTGAGTGGTGGACAGAAAAGAATCGTCAACCTATCAATGCTCACCTTGTATCTATCTCAACAGGTAATTCCATCTTCCTCTCTCTCTGTAGCAAATATATGCACTCATACAAAGGCACAGAAGTAAGGGCGCACACTACATCACAAGCTAAGACTTCAATAGTGTTATACGTAGCTAGTGATTGATATCATTTAAATGTCTTGCAGATGGAGACTTCTCGTCTAAATGGCCCAACATGCAATTACCGCAAGCAGAGGTTCTAATTTTGAACTTTCAGTCAAAGAAATATGCCTTACCCACATTTCTGGACAAAATGGACAAATTAAAGGTTCTGATAGTCACAAAATATGGTCTTTTGCCTGCTGAATTAGATAATTTTCCATTACTGGGGTCACTGTTGCATCTAAAGAGAATCAGATTCGAACGAATTTCAATACCTTCCATATGCAAGAGTCCTGTACAGTTGGAGAGTTTAGAAAAGATATCATTATTCATGTGCAAAATTGGTCAAGCTTTCAGCAACTGTACCGTCAAACTTGTAGATCTGTTACCAAATATAGTGGAAATGAACATTGATTACTGCAATGATTTGGTGGAATTGCCTGCAATGCTTTGTAACCTGATATCCTTGAAAAAGCTCAGTATCACCAATGCTCATAAGCTTTCTGCCTTGCCTGAAGATATAGGAAAATTGGTAAACTTAGAACTGCTGAGGGTTAGGTCCTGTACAGACTTGTCAGAGTTTCCAGACTCAATTCAGAGCCTCATAAACTTAACCTCTCTTGACATCTCTGATTGCTTCAGTGTCAGGGAGTTGCCTGAACATATAGGTGGAATGCACAGTTTAGAATTACTCAACATGAGACAATGCTCAAGACTGCAAGAGCTGCCTGCATCAGTTTTGGATCTTGAACATTTAAAGGAGGTGATATGTGATGAAGAGACTAGTGTTCTATGGGAGCCTTTCTTATCTGCTCTGAAATACACACATGTAAGGGTGGTGAAAGACGATATAAATCTGAATTGGCTGCACAAGTTTCCAAATTGAGTGCCGATCTTTTTTAGCAACTAATGGAGCGAGCCATTGATGTATCTCTCAGTTGCTCCACAATGCTCATCCTGGAGAAATGAAATCTATATATGATACCTAATGCTTTTCGTTGTTATTGCAGTTTGTATTTTAATTTGCAATGAATTATCTAATAAACCTTGTATAATTATGTAGCTACTGGTTATGAAGAATGTATTTTAAGGTATGTATGTTTGTTCCCCAACATGAATAATGGCGTGAGGGCCAAGCCTCCCGGTCTGACCGGGTTCCTGTATAGTGGATTATATATATACAGCTTTGCTTGATTCATTCTTGTATCAGATCTCACCTCATTTTTCTGTGCAAATTTCAATATGTGAAGTCTGAAGACTTAAAGATTAGTGATGGATTTTCGCAATGGTTCTTGGAATGGAGTCTTCGCTAGTCTCCGGCCGCTAAACCAACAAAATGTTAAATGTTTCTCACTATAAATTGTATTTGAATTTACTGAAATTGGTGGTCGATGAACTTGAGTTGATGTGCATCGGTGGTTAAATGACACCTTAAATAATGGAGCAGAAGTTTTATGATCTAGGTGCCAGTGGCTTCTTGTATATGGAGTACTGCTCTATATACCAATGGCAAGAGCCGAGGTCCGTTCATTAGCTATAGAACAAATTTCATAATCTCACCCAAATCTTGATCATATTTTAGGTATATATATGTATAGATTATCTCTATAAATTTTCAGCCAAATTTATAATCGTTAAGATTTTTAAAACTGTGATTTAGAGTTACGGTTCAAGATGAACAGCTCAGATAGTTTCATTGATTTGAACGTCTTAACGATTATCAATTTGGTTGAAAATTGTTAGAGATAATCTACACATATATACCTAAAATATGAACAGTTAATATGAGAAAATATGATCAAGTGAAATTATGAAATTTGTTCCATAGCTAATGAACAGACCTCCGCTCCTGATAATCATATATATATATATATTAAAATGAGAAAATATGATCAAGAAATGTGAAATAAACAGACATCCGCTCCTTAGCTAATAAACAGACATCCGCTCCTGATAATCATCATATATATAGGCCTTCTAGGCTACACACGCCCGCACCAATAGTTTTGGTGCAGATTTTCATTTTTGCCCCACTTTTCAATCTTAGTTTCAGATTTTAACCGTTCAATATCTAGGTATATATGTATAGATCATTCCTGTAAAATTTCATCTCATTTGGTGATCGTTAAGGTATTCAAATCTCTGATTTACTATGAAGAAAACTGACAGTTCCGGTTAAATAGTTCAGGAACCGTCCGTTTTCTTCATGGTAAATCACAGATTTGAATACCTTAACGATCACCAAATGAGATGAAATTTTACAGGGATGATCTATATATATACCTAGATATTGAAAGGTTAAGATCTGAAACTAAGATCGAAAAGCGAGACAAAAATAAAAATCCACACCAAAGGGTTTGGTGCGGACATCTGCATCTAAAAAAGGCAATATATATATATAGCTTCGTTCTAAAATTAATATAGTGATGTATTGAAGTTTTCTACAGTGAAAGTAATACAAGTTTTCTGATATTGATTGTGCTATAGTTGCTGGCTTGGAGTAACAGTAGAGCTTGCTGCGGAGGCTCCGCGGTCTCAAAGGTTGTTGATGCCGTTACAAAGAAAGGCACACAAGTCTAACAAGGTTATACATATTTGCTGCCGCTACGAATAAAAAAATTAACCACTTAGTTGACGAAATACATTCTTTTGTCGCCTAAGTTCTAAAAAAAATTAAAAAAAAATTCTCGGTAAAATTTTCAAAAAATTTGTTTTTTTTTTAACTATATCTATACCTCTCCGATCCTCTCCTCCAAAACTCAACCTCTCTCTCTCTCTCGCACCAACCACCACTCTTGTCACACCCTCTGATGCCCATCCACACAAGGCCGATATCGATGGTGGTTGTTTTGGTTTTGGATGACGGTGGTGGTTTTTGCTGTGGTTTTGGTTTTGGGTGGCGGTGGTGGTTTTGGTTGTGGTTTTGGCGGTGGTTTTGGTTTTGGCGGTGGTTTTGGGCTTGGGCAGTGGTGGTGGTGGTGGTGGATTTTGGGGGTGGTGATGGTGGATTTTAGGGGCTGCGGTGATGAGAAAAAAAATCGAAAAGAAAAGGAAAAAAATTGAAATAAAAATTTATTAATTATTTGGGGCAATGGTGGTGGTGGGATTTGGGAATGGTGTTGGATTTTGGGGGTGGTGGTGGTTTTGGATGGCGGTGGTGGTTTTTGGCAGTGGTTTTGGTTATCAACAAATTCAATTATATCACCAAATTTCAACAAATTATACAACATTATATCAACAAATTTCAACCAAATTTCAATCCACACACACATATATATATATATATATATATCAACAAATTTCAACCAAATTTCAATTCAAAAATAAAAACCTGTGGAGGCGGAGGAGTCTGAGACCGACAGAGAGAGAGAGACGAGGCAGTGAAGACGGAGGAGGGCAGTGGAGGCGGAGGGCAGTATACGTAAACTTTGTATTCCGAAGTGAATAAGAAGAAAAGAAGGATTGAAATGCAAAATTCTGAATGTTGCTTACGAAAGTCAACCAACTTCAACAAGCCTCTGAAGACAGCTCAAAAAGAACCCGATGATGAATTTTATATCATTGAAAAGCTACGAATGTCAGCTTTCCATAGCATTTTACGGGTTGTGAATATCTGTCACACAACGTTTACCGGTTATCGGTGGTTTCCAAGCACAAATACCGAACCCGAGGCGTGAGTGGGAAAAGTAAAAGAAAATAAAACAATTTCAAATACTTTTCTCGAAATGTAAACAAAACGTTTACAAATAACAAAATAAATTACAACAGTAAAACAAAGTCTGACGATCTAGCTCACTCCTAATCTTCCGTAAACCTTTTCTACTCTTGCACACGTCAGTGAAGCGTCACAGTTAGGCTTCTAAAAGTGTCCTCGTATAACCTGAACAAAGTCTCACAGGGCTGAGCTTACGCTCAGTAGGGCCAAACCTTTTAAGTAATACTCAACGATATCGTATAAACAAGTTATCAAACATCACATTACTTTGTACAATAACAACGATAACCGATGCATGAATGATAATGCACTCCCTCCACTCATTACTGGCAATTAGTTCATAAATCCGAGACATATGAACTTACACGTCTCATACTGTGTAGATGACTCGAATATACGACCTAACCATCAATAATACCTCATCACATGCACCTCTTTTGTTATACTCATGATCTCTAAACCCGAACCGATAAGATTGTTTTATCGGCTAAGACGTCGAAGGAGCCTTCTTTCACCACTCATTTGCGCAGGTGGGCTGACATGGATTCATGTACAACCCATGAGGAAACTCAACTACACAAAATGTATCTATTCTATCAATCTCATTCACACCTCTCCATATCACCATTCTCACTATTCTCACAATTCCTCACGGTGCATGATTTGTCTATAATAGCAATACAATATCGACATGCTTTTAAGGAAAGCGATAACAATAATCACACATTTCAACGATACAACATGCTTTTAAACGGAAGTATTAAACAACCAAGAATTAAACACTCAATGGCACACCAAGCACACATATCAATTATAATTTAATTATCAATTTAAAGTAAGGTTCTCCAAGAGATCCTACCTGAAATTTGACGTTAGTTCCGACGCTAAACGAAATTAGTAACTCAGTGACAAGCTTCTGAAATCCTTATCCTTCTGCTTTTGAAACCTGCTACTTGCATTCAATCCTCGCATCGCCTTTATTCCACTCTCCAATGATCTTAAAATCGAACGTTGAACGTGTTCATTCCCCTAAGTCCCACCTTTCAATTCGTTTAAAATTTGATACATTCCTTCTTCTTCCTTAAGAAACTAATATATTAAACTTCAAACTTCACCCAAACTTCACTTTCTTGTTCTCTGCCTGTACCAACGTCCATCACCAATACCTTCATATTTCAACTTCAATCAAATCATCTACTTGCCAAGCATAGCCATCATTACCTCCATTGCTCACCATAAATCATAAAAGACAAACTATGAAGGTTGATCTCTACTGTATCATTACTCGGACTTCATCCTTCATCAAAACAAAACCCAAAACTCACAATTATACATTGGCTCCTGTTATCATATTGCTTTCGATATCAACTCTGAGCTTCCATCTAATTCACCATTCCACTTTGACATTCTGAACAAAGGTACCTGGTTTCATTTATCAAACCAACCACGCACAACAATAAAGTTCTTCCTTATAATTAATCTCCTCAAACTCTTCAATTCTTTGTATGACCAGTTTCTCCATGCCTATACCAGATCTCAGTCACAGTAACAATGAAATTCTGTTCCAGAGCCTCTACCAAAATCAAGGACAGCTAATCAAAGTCTCAAACATCACCAATGCCGCCGAACAACACTGAACAAAACCCAACTTCATCCACTTCTCAATCCCTGCAATTCCAATATATCTAGCAGTCACAAATCATAGTGCCTAAAATTCCAAATTCTCCAATTCAATTATACAAAGAGATAGAGCTCGAAGAGTAGATCATGTTCCATACCTCACTTGCCTTCGCCGGAGGCCGGAGAACACCGAACCATGACCGGGAAACTCAAATCACTCCTCTACTCTGTTCTTCCTCCACAGAGCTCCTATTGGAAAACCAAGAGCACAGGCACACCAATTTTGCTTGTCGTCGTGACCCGGAACTCCTCTCTTGAAACTGAAACCAAAAAGACGTCGGAGACGACAAGGCGAAGCAATAGACACAATTTTACGGCGAGAAACAGCTGGATGTCAGAGGAGCGATGGGCGTTGCTGCAGCAGATCGAGACGAGGCCGAGTCGGTCTGGGTTTTGATGTTCTAATCTGATCCATTCCTATGTATAATCCCATCAACGGCTCAGATTAAACCGCCTCAACAAAATTTAACGCTCAGAATACTCTTCTGAATTTCTATTTTTAAATAAATATCTTTATAATAACAACTTTTTAGAAATTATTAAAAATAATTCTGATTTCCGAACGATGCTTCGAAAAATCGCACGGGCTCGTAATGATGTCTAAGTTAATCCTATAGCTCGAAAGACAAACTCGACAAACTAAAATTTTGAAAAAAAAAATTCGAAAGCTACTACAATTTAAAGAATTAAGGAAGTTGAAATAAAATAACTCAAAAAAATATTTTCCATTTAAAAATAGGAAATGGAATTTCCAAGATGTTACAATATCGTTTTTCTAGAGGAATTTATGACTAATTTAGTACCAGAATGTCAATATGTGCGCGAATCTGAATCCTAATGAGAATTTATGTTTTGAGGTCCAAATCATACTAAGAAACCCATGGATGAATTTGTACTTCATATTCCAACTTACAGGATCTTACAACGGGACACAATATGCCCGGTGAATCCAATCTCTCCCAAGTATAATGCTATATGGAGCAGTACAATCAGTGAGAAAAAAGAATTGGAAGAAATCAGACGGGCCTATCTTTATTTTGATAATCAAAACCTCAAAAGTTTTGATCGCATTGCCGAAAAAACTTTTTACTGTTAAATTGCTGCTAATGATCTTCTCTTTAAGGATCTTCAATGTCTCCATTGTCCGCACTGTAATAATGCTAACAGATACACCACTATCAATCAAAATCAGATTTACCTTCATACCTTTTATCTCAGATATCATGTATAAGTGTTTGAGATGCTGAGACATAGTCGTAGTTGGCTTGGTAAACATCATGAGTACTCTTTCAAGATCAGATTCTTCACTCGTCTTCTTAGATTCGCTGACTTGGACTTTCTGCAACTCAGTAGAAAGATGTTCTATCTCTTATGTAATGGGAACCTCTTTTTCTTCAATGTTATCTGAATTCAAAAAGATATGAGATGGTATGGGTCTTGACAAAGCATACTTCTTAGAAAGAGTATATGTTATGTTACATTCAATCTCTAGCTCTGCACAGGTTGGAGATTCAGGAGTTGCACCCCATGTCAAGTGTAACATGTTGTAATCCAAGCTAACTTCATGTTCATCTATTTCAAGCGCCTCCATATTTTCATCATCGCTAAATCACAGTTCTGCATCATCTTTGTTTTGTTGTTCAGGTCTAGGTGTTACCACCGCAATATGTGCAACCACTTTGCCAATAACAGGGACCTCATGAACATATTTCATTTTAAAATAGCCTCAAGTGTAGGCTTATGAGCAATCTCTAAACAAATTACTTCCTTCTTTTCTTAAGAAACCACCTTTGATCTCCACTCAAATCTCTATTGTCATACTACTCTATTGGAAACTGTATCCACCTTGACTCTTTCCTCTAGCTTCATCAGATGTGGCTTCTTTGGCAAACAATAATCTACTCTGTGTTGGAACCCGTTGTTGTTGTCCGTCATTCGCTGACCACCGTGTCAACCTCCTGAAAGCACTCTCCCTTTGTTAAGATCTATCATTCACTGGTTCTCTACATCTGTCTCCATGTCGAACATGTACATAAGGCATCGTCGTCAGATTTTTGACTATTCTCTTCAACTATGCTAGCGTTCGCCGTATCTGATCAGGCTGAATATCACATTTTTCCAACGCTTCTAGGACCCGCTTTGCTCTACCATACTTCTTCTGTGCATTCCTTGTCTGAGTTGGTGTTGCTTCTACCACTCTTCCCCTTTCACGCATGTACCACTTATCTTCCTTGATGAATGCCATTGAAGCATGAGGTATAAACGGCTTTGTCAAAATATCTGGTTGAGCTAGGGTACAAAACTCACTCTTGATACTAGTGGAAGCTTGGAACTGCTACACTGTCTTAGACTCTTGGAGGATTTGGTTCACCTGTCCTGGTGTCTTGACATTCCTCAGACTGGAAGACGCATAATGGTCTGGCAGCGAACGCAACATTACGGCTTCTGATGACTTAACAGATTTCTCAAACTCCTCATAGCTAATCTTCAAACCACATTCCACCTTACAACTAGAACATAGCACCATTGTAGATCCTTCCACAATTGGCTCTACTTTTTTTATTATAGTTTATGGCTCTGGACACTTTGCTTTATTTAGATCCAAAGTCAGTTTTCGCCCTCCTTTCTGACTGAAAGTAACATCAATTGTAGACACCTATGCTTCTAGCTCATCTCCAAAATTCAGATATCCCTCATTAATCCATTGCTGAATCTGGTCTTTAAGCGGAATACAAGTTGAAGTATGATGAGTCCAAACATTATGAAACTTGCTATAGGTCTTGCCCACAATAATCTTCTCAGCTGGGATCGACCCCCATGGAATCTCCATTATCCCTGCTTCAATTATTGTATCCAGTATAATATGCATCAAATAAGCATTATATGTGTACTCTGAGAATCGAGGCTTAACATTTTTCCATGTTGGGGCTATCACTAGCTTGATGTCAACCAAGGCTAATGTGGGGAATGGATCAACATCAACCCAAGCTGCTGTCTTTTCACCATCAACGTCCAGTTGACCGTTGGTAATCTACTTCTGGAGCTGATCCTTTAACCTGATGCATTCAGAAAAATGTTGTGATTTCACAAATTATGATATTTGCAGTACTTTTTACCCTTGATCTGTTCTAGCTTTGGACAGGTCCCAAAATCATGTCTCACTTTCGAATAGCTCGTCTAAGATCTCTGGATCTTTATGGGCATTATATGTATAGGACTCATATTCTTGTTTAGCGAACGCCCCAGTCGTTATCTTAACTGGGTTCTTCTCCATGCGCAAAGCCCTAGACATGACAACCTGCCTGCCAGCTAACTCCACTACTGCCACTTCCTCTTCATCTTCATCCTGAACATACCCCTATGATTCCATGTAATGATATTGTGGGCTATAAAAGGGATCTAGATGCGAATACACAGTGGACATCATCCTGCACCTGTTGGGACCATATCTGGGTTTCAAAGTGCCAGGAATATAAGAAGCGGGTGAGCCTTTTGAAGCCCCAGTACCCCTATCCAGTTCATCTAAGAAATTCTTATAGCTGGCTACTTTGCTCATCAGATCTGTCATGCTTGATAAATGGACATCATGATACTTAGTCCTCTGACGACGCTCTAAGCCCTTGATAGCTATATGAATAGTATCTTATTCTAAAATTGGAGTCTTGCACTTAGTCTGCTGAATTTTAAATATAATATCTTCAAATACTCCACAGGAGACTTCATTGGCTGCTGGTACATGGAAGTCAAGGAAGATAGGTTAACCTCAGGCTCGACTGTGCCAAAAGTTGTCCTAAACATAGCCCCCATAGCTGACCAATTAGGAACAGACCTAGGAGCCAACTTAGTGTACCAAATTAATGCGGAATCTGCAAGAGAAGACCCCAAAACTCTTAGTTTAAAGATATCATCGGTCCCATAATGACCGCATTTGTTCCAGAAGCGAGAAATATGAGTAGCTACATCTTCTGATCCTTCTCCAGAAAAGGTTGTAAAACAGATTTGTCTATAATGGTCAGGCCATGGCTGAAGGGTCACCTTATCCGGATATGGATTAGAGTAATTTAGGTTGATGGCTGGTTGGCATTGCATTGCTCTTACAGTTTCTTGAATCAGCTGCATCACCTGGGCCGGTGTACACACCTGGCCATTCGTCATTCCATTTGGGACCTCTATTCGCGGTTCAAGACCCCTAGGTGGATTCTAATTCCTATGTTGCCTCACATTCATCTCCTATTTGGTAGGTGTCCCCACTACTGATTCCCTTGTATCTGCTCGAATCAACGTAAATGGCTCAGTAGCCTTAATAGTCATAGTTTTTGCAGATGATAATGAACCTGTCACCTCTTCAAAACTCTGTTGTTCTGGATTTTCTTCAATCTTTCTTTTTGCCTTTGTAGCCTTTTGAATCTCACGATTTCTTTTATCCCCAGGATCCTTTCGATTTCTTGAAGGCGTTCAAAATGCTTGTCGATCTTGTCATCAGCATCAACATCATCTTGAGTAGTATTATTCTTTAGTTTTTCTATGTTCTCATTCGCTGCCTGAATTTGCTGCTCATGTCGATCCATTGAAGCATTTAACCAAGCCAAGGTTGCATCATTTTCCTCAAACCTTTTGTCAAACTTCTCGTCGAACTCCTTCACCTGCTCAGCAAGAAGTGTCAATAACTTCTTTGAGTCTTCGTCCATAGTAACTTTACTACAACTAGTAGATTTTGTTAGTTCTTCAAGTAATAAACTGAAACGCGAAATCGTTTCCTCAAGAGTTAAACCCTTGCACTTCGCTAAATTGTGTGAATTAATCCGCGAATGCTGTGATTTGCTGCACGACGAATACAGTCTCAAATACTCGTTATCGCCTGTAATCCTGACACGTCATGTACCACTGACCGGGCGTGCCAAATGTTCGGGGTAAAAATGGATTTCTTCGAACAACAAGCTTGAGAGCATGCCAGCACCTTTGGGTTAGGTGCAACCTGTTCTCTATGCTTGTTCGCCTTCTGACTTCTCCTCAAACGACTGACGTACGAGTGCTGATCAAGCCGACACTCAGGTTCTTCACAGACTTAGCTGAGGAGCAACTATGATTTTTCTCCCTTTCACGCGAAGCTGGCGTTTCTTACTCAGACCGGTGTGGTTGAGCAGAGCTATAAATCAGGATTGCAGTGTGTTCGCCAAAGGGTTCTCTGACAAACTGTGATATTTGCTAGAGTTATTCACTAAACAATGGTTTTGCAGGTATTCGCCTACGGATAGGTCTTTATGAAGTGAGGGTTGACTGTTTGCTCACGGGTGAGGCTTGGTGAGGTAGCTGCGGGATTCGCTGACAGATCAGGCTTTAGTGAGGTAGAAGCGGGTAATGCCTACAAATAGGGCTTCGGTGGAATAAAAAGACCTGATGAATCTTTTTGTGCATGTGCTCCGAGGGAGGCTTGTTTTGCAGGATGCAAATGCTTGTTTTTGTATGAGTTGATCCTCTTCTCCATACGCCTTGACCCCTTTATATACTGAGTAACTCGAGTTTATTCCTTGCGAATCAAGGCATTTCGAACCTCTTGATCTAAAGGGAAAAAAAAATTTCCAAAGAGATCACAGAAAAGATTCTGAAGCAAACTACAAATCAAGCCACACATGACCTAAAACGGAAAAGAAATATTTACAATTACTTAGACCACAAAAATCGGTCTAATAAACCTCTTAAATAGGCATTCGTCGAAAAATATTATTTTGACCCAAACACCTTTAAAATTTCTTAGGTTATCATTTACATCATTTATGATTCTATGTGATAAAATGGTTTCATAACCGTGCTCAAGTGTTACTTGTAGAATTAGTGCTGGCACGTTGTCAACTTGTTATAGAAAACAAAATATTTCCTTTCACCAAAAAGAAAAAAAAGATATAGAAAAGGGTTTACCCTATATAGAAAAGGGTTTTACACATATCCATGTAATAGGCTTATTGACCCATGTAATAGTCTAAGAGTCTCATATATTTGTTTATATAAAGGGCTTCATTCTATCAATAAGATAATAAAAATTCATTCCCTCAATATTATTCTACAACACGTTATCAGACACTAAATTCTAACCCTAAAAAGAGCAAGTAGGCCACCACCTAAAAGAAGGAAAAATTTTGTTGCAATCACGCTTGTGCACTGCCGCCAGCACCGCTGGGCATCACGGTGCACCACCACCGCGCACCTTCTGGGCACTGCTGTGCACCTTCTGGGCACCGCTGCGCACCTTCTGGACACCGCTGCGCACCTTCTGGGCACTGCTGCACACCCCCCCTGGGCACTGCTGCGCACCCCCTGTGCACTTGGGTACCAAGAAACCCTAAAATCTGTCTCAGGGTTCAAACGCCAATATCGATAGAATAAAATCCGAATTGGTTTTTGTCACCAATAGAGAACTTGAAGATATTTTTCTCATGATTCCAACGCCACCGGCCTCATCCCAAGAACCGGCCGGAAAGGCACCAAACCGGCTGTCGGAATCACCAGACAGGCCAAAATGTTCAAGCAACCGGTTCAGGCACTTTCCGAACTCCAGTTTCAGTGAAATTTGGAGAGGTTATGCACAAGGATGTCAAGATTCTTCCGTAAAAAGGACAACCCCTAGAACCAGAGTAAAAGTGGGTGAACCTGTCCTCTCAATGACAGTAACGTGCATAGGAATCACTTTTCCTTGAGAAAAACGGGTTGTATTCCTAATTTCTCTTTGAATCCTTCATATGGTTTATGTTTTTCAATGATTTGCTACTGTTTTATGGAAAATGTAACTAACCATATGTTTTTCATGTGTTTCATGGCCTCCACATGTGACAATTCACGATGGAATTGCATAAATGATCGTCGAACGCGCATGGATTTGAGCATGGAAACATGAAGCAGCTTATATAAATGCACTCTATTTGACAGACTAGCAAGTAAGCTTTAATTTTGAGTAATTTCAAAGTTCAATAACCTCAGGGAGGATAAAATCCGTTCCTCCCTTCTCCATCTCCATTCTATCCTTGGGACGTTTGTTTTTACAGGTTATTATGGAAATCCTAAAACATATGTTCATTTGGCTACCGACACCACTAGCCCACATGTTACTCATTGTGCGCTGCTACCGAGCACTATGCTCTGGCACGTGCACAACTGCTGAGCGTTGTGCTCTAGCACACGTGCGCTGCTGCCGAGTGATGTTCTTTGGCGCACACACCTACTGACCGCTATGGTGCCGCGTGCAACTACTGACAATTGTGCTGCCGCGTGCACCTGCTGAGCACTATTTCAAGGGCCTGCCCATGTGCGCGTGCACGCTGCTGCAAGGGCTTGTCACTGTTTCAAGGGTCTGTCCATGTGCACGCGTGCACTGCTGCGGGGCACCGTATATGCACATGCCTCTATGCGCATGCACGCTGCTGCCAAGGCTTGTCCCTGTGCATGCATGCGCTGTCGCCGGGCACAGTATGTGCACCTGCCTTAGTGCACGTGCTCGCTGCTGCCGGGCATTGTATGTGCACCTGTCTAGGCGCTGTCGTTCGCTAATGCCAAGCACTATATGTGCACGTGGCTACCAGCTGCTGAAGCCCTGCGCACTAATTGTTCTGCACTGTCGAGCGCTGACTGTCGATTGCTATCAAGCGCTGTCTAGGGCAACTGCCGAGCACTGTCGAGCACTAGCTGTCGAGTGACAAACACTTGTTGTCGTGCTCCATGAACCAAGATGTTTTTAGGTCCACGTTGTGAGGTATCCAATGTTGGTTTGTGTTATGCTATTAAAGAGAGTTCAGAATTGGATAATCATCTCATTCATTGAACTCGCGTTGTGTTTGATCAACGTTAGCACATTTCTCTAGGTAGAAGTCCCGTTGAGAACAAGGTAGGAGAATCAGCTAGCGTTACAGGATGCCCAGCGTCTAGCTGCAGAGCACCACCGCTAAGCTGTAGAGCACAGGCTGCCCAGCTGCTGAGCACCCAGCTGTCGAGCGCTTAGTGCCCAGCTACAAAGGACTAGTGATGCATAGCTGCCGAGTGCTAGTTTCCAACCACTGAGCACCCAGCTGCCGAGCGTGACCTAGATTTTGCTGTAAATTTAGCCACTGCTTCGTACGCTGAAACTCCAACCCATACAGCGACTACTCTCGAGTCTCAACAGTTTGGTATTGTATGCATGAGCGAGGCAGTTTGCCGCTCACTTACATATTGACCCTTGAATGCAGCTCTAAGTCTCAAATGGAGATTAGAAGCTGAGCAACACTGTTTTATGCTAAAGGCATGCAGCTATTGAGCGCTGCCTAGGAGCTACTGAGCGCTACACAAGCTGCCGGCATGGTTGCCGAGCTGTCGTGCACTCTGTGGATCCCATGTGCATCTGGCTGCCAACTGTAGATAGTCACGCGTCTGTTGCCGCGCCAACGTACCTGTTGATAACGATGTATGCTAGCTGCTACCCCTTGATTGTTTTTGCCAATATTGTGTGTCAGTTGCTTCATGTTGTGTGAGGAATGCCACCACCTATATGCTAGATGTCGATAGTTATGTGTTTGTTGCTTTGTGCTCTACACATGAACTATCATGCACTGTGCATTAGGTGTTGAGCACTAAGCACCAGATGTTAGCACCGAACATAAGGAACCGTGCACTGATCATCAATGATTGTGCACTTACATCAAGGACAAGCACTAAGTGAGCTACATAGCACAGAACACTCGATGATGTGCATAGGGCACCAGGGCCGAGCTCTGTGTAGCAGCTGCTGAAGCTCTGTGCACCTCATGCTGTGCACTTAAGACAAGCTGCCGAGCCCCTTACTGCCCCATACCGTGCGCCATGGGCGCTAGCGGTTGTGCAACCATCGAATGTTTCCAAGTGCTTAGTACACCGGCATATGTGTGGCTCCTAATGCACTATCAAATGTTGTCGTGCAATGGCATATGTGTAGATGTAATGCACTGCCAGATGTTGCCAAGTGCCTAGTGCATTGGCATAAGTGCAAGCTGTAAAGGCGGGCAACCAAAAACAAAAATAGTGAATTTGCCACTCTTTGTACAACAACTTCCTAAGAGCTTTGTGAACAGCTCCGGATGAACTAGAATGCAAACCAAAAACAAAAATAGTGAATCTACCACTCTTTATATCACTGGAAAGCTACGTCTGTCTAGTTTCGAACGGTTTTCGCGGTTCGTTCATATCCATTCTAATGAAGGAGTTATGATTGTTTGAGTGAGCGAAAGTCATGCTGCTAGAAATTCTGCAATGCACACAGTTGTCTTCGATTGTTACATTCGGTGTTTATGTCTTTTTCTCACGTATCTACCTTGTTCGATAGGTAAGTTATGCATCGTCATACCAATTACCACCGACCCAATCTCAGTCATGATCAGTCACCCACAATTCCCAAAATCTTTCAGTCTTCATCAGTCGCCCATCATACCTAATTCTCAATCACAAGGAGGCATAACACTTTTCTTGTTGAAGCTCATCGATCTCAGTCCACATTTTTCGTTTCTATTCGCAAGCTTCCCACACTTTTCTTCCTGATGCTTATCAATCTATCCCCCACCAAGTGTCCAAAGAGGTGTCCAAAGAGTGAAAATCTTAAATAAGAATTGAGAGAACTCTTTAATAATTATCATGCCTTTCAGTTTGGTATGTGTTGGATTGTACCTGCATTCTTAAAAAATAATAATTATAATAATAATTGATAATTCTTCAAAATTCGCTGTCCATATTAGATCGACGCGTGGTCTCCCCGCCCATCCTCCCACGGACACGTGTCCTCCCAAGGACAACGTACTGTTACTGCTAGAGACGCCAGAAAGACAACGCCAGCGGCTACGTGTCGCCCTCCCATTTCTCAAAACCGCCACTTGTTTCTTCCCAAGTACTTTGTCTCTCTCTCTCTCCTCCCGAAACGCCAAGGGCATTTTCGGTACCTTAATAAGTACACCCCCACTCCACTCCTCTCCTTTCTTCTTTTTCCTTCTCCTGTTCTCCCTCCATAAATCTCGCCGGGTTCTTCTACTTCGTTGTCGTCAGTTTAGTCATGACCTTGGACTGAAACGGCGTGTCGTTTTTTCGAAGTGGGAGGCCGGAAGGAGAAGAGCAATGGAGAATCTGTCGTCGTTTGATAACAAGTACCCGAGAGATCTGCTGCAGAGACTAATGTGCAGCAACGACACGTCGCAGTTGAAGTACGAGGTGGAGGAGGAACTGCAGCTTAACCTAGGGCTGTCTTTGGGCGGCAGATTCGGGGTTGACAAGACAAAGCTGGTCCGATCTTCCTCGATTGCCGTGGCCATGCCGTTTTTTCGGGAATCGAACGACGACTCTTCCGCTCCGGCTCCGGCGGCGTCGTACACGGGGCTGATGAGGGCGTCGTCGCTGCCGACGGAGACGGAGGAGGAGTGGAGGAAGAGGAAGGAGCTGCGGACGCTGCGGCGGTTGGCGGCGAAGCGGAGGAGGTCGGAGAAGCAGAGGAATGGGGCCGGTAAGGAAGAAGAGGAAAATAAGGAGGTTGAGGTGGGACCCAATTCGGGGGTGTGGAATAATCCGGTGACGGCGGCGAGACAATCGGAGAAGGGTAAAAATGACATTTTGGGTGGGTTTCAGGGGTTTGGGCTGCAGCCTTGTTCTCAGGGCTCTGTGGAGTCACAAGGTGGAAGCTCGTCAGGGTTGTCGGAAATGGAGAGTAACCCTCTTCAAGGTAGCACCATTTATTTTTGTTTCATTTTTTTTGAGAAATTCATGAATTCTTGAATGGAATTTAGTTCTTGGGTGGGGTGGTTGATTTAGTGTTCTAAGAGCTTCATGTCCTAGTCTGCTTTGTTAGTTTGTTTTGTTATGGACTACTAGAACAAGTGCTTGATTTAGAAAAGTTAGGAACTAGGATAGAGTGAAAGTTAGAGACTTGTGCTGTGTTCGGTTTAGTTTACTTTAATGGAGCATCATATTTATAAGTTGGTTGAACTTACGATACCCATTGCGGAGTAGTTTGACAAAAACTTAGCTTATGTGGTTGGTTGTTAGAGCTCTGTTGTTCTTGGTCCTAAACTTGCCATATAAAGTTTCAAAGAGAAGATATTCCTGTTGGAACATCTTTTCTTTAGTATGTTATCGTGAGAGTATTATACTGCTATTTTTTTCTAACTTGAATAAACTTAAGGTATCCCTGTGGACATGATATTAAAGTAATTCTAAATTGAAACTGGAAATGTATTTGTACATGTTTGCAAGTGTATGTTGTTTTCATTCCCTCTTCCTGATGAAAGATATTTGTTGGATTGAGATTTATAAGTGTGACCGGAAGCTAGGAAAGAAATATGGAAGTTGTTTAGTTCTTGACATTGCACCATGAGCCACTTATCTAGTTGAATGCACTAGTCATCGTCTGTAGTTGTTTCTCTCTCAAGATTGTCGTGCCACTGGTATCCATGTAGTTCATAGAGGAACTAATGTACTGTGACATTTGGAGTAGTTTCTGATTTTTCAAATTGATAATGCCATACTTGTGGGCTTGAAATTAATAAGATTCAACGACAGGTGAAGGGGGTGGAACAAAAGAAGACAGACTGCTACTTGATTTTCCTTATAGTTTTCCCTTAACATCACAGGATCCAGCAGCTGTGGTGAAGCAAGAAGCCCTGCTAGTAACCAGGATCAACAAAGAAATCAGGGCACCACCACCACCCTTCGTTCTTTGGGGTCATTGACGCCTGAGCATGCCAACAGAATTTCCAGGGCTGTCATGGAAAGCATGCGTAAGAAGCCTATTCCTTCTGAAGATAAGGGAGGGGAAAGTAGGATGAACCACATGGAGGACATGCCTTGTGTTTTCACAAAAGGAGACGGTCCTAATGGTAGAAAAATAGAAGGAATCCTATACCAATATGCAAGGGGAGAGGAAGTAAGAATAATGTGTGTATGCCATGGTACATTTCTTTCCCCGGCAGAGTTTGTGAAGCATGCAGGCGGTGGTGATGTTCCTAACCCTCTTCGGCACATAGTTGTAAACCCTGCTGCAACTTCCTTTTTGTGACCGAGGTATCCTCTATATATACCCCTCTGTTAATATATGCCTTGAACCAGCTATTCGGGGATCTCGCTGCCCGGTCAGCGAGTCGGGGTCCAGGGGCGACGCGCCCTGGTCTGGGGGTTCGGGGGCGCAACGTGGCCCCCGATGGGGGTTCGAGGGCAACGCCCACGAAACCTGTTGTCTGTTATGCTGGGTTCTGTTCGCGCGCATCAGTCGTTCACGCGCATCAGCCGTTCGCGCGCTAGTCGCTCGCGGGGACAGTTTCGCTCGCGGTCAGTTTCGGTCGCGGACGTTTAGTATATAAACGTCCTAAACCTAATTGTATCTAGTGTGTGAACATAGTTAGTAGTGGGTTGTTAGCGCCGCACTCTCTGTATCTCTGTATTCCGCACTCTGTATTCTGGGTTCTTCCTCAATCAATAAAACTGTTCTCCTTCTGCCGTGGACGTAGCTAACATATCGTTAGTGAACCACGTAAATCTGTGTGTTTTTTCTTCCGTCCGTTACAACAAACTGGTATCAGAGCCCAGGAGGGGTTCGAAATCTGGGAAGAAAGATGTCTGGTTTAAACGTGAAGATTGATAAATTCACGGGGAGAAACAGTTTCAGTTTATGGCAGATCAAGATGCGAGCCTTGTTAAAACAACAAGGGATGTGGGCACCGCTGGTGAAGAAACCGGGGGATCCAGAAATCGCTGAGATGGCCAGTCTGGAGGAGAAGGCACACTCGACAATCTTGTTGTGTCTTGCAGATGATATTATCACCGAGGTCGCAGAGGAGGAAACTGCGGCTGGTCTGTGGTTAAAGCTTGAGAGTCTATACATGACGAAGTCTTTAACCAACAAGTTGCTTCTAAAGCGACGTCTGTTCAGTCTGCGAATGGAAGAAGGCACGACTCTAAGAGATCACTTAGATCAGTTAAACACAATTCTATTAGAGTTGCGTAATATTGATGTTAAGGTTGATGATGAAGATGCTGCCTTAATTCTGCTGGTCTCTCTACCTTTGTCGTATGAGAATTTTGTGGATTCTTTTATTGGTGGGAGAGATACTGTAACTCTGGAGGAGGTCAGATCATCTCTTCATACTAGAGAGATGCGTCATAAGGCCACCGGTACAAGTTCAGACAGTCAGACTGCTGGGTTGGTAGCCAGTGGAAGTATGGGACAGAGAAGCTCGGGGAAGAAGAAATTCAAGAAACCAGTTTCAAAGAGTTCTAAATCCAATGATGTCTGTAACTACTGTAAAGAAAAGGGACATTGGAAAAACGAATGTCCAAAGAAGAAGCAGCAGCATGAGAAAGCATCAGGTACTGCTGTTGTAGCAGAGGTTGACACCAATTCTGAAGAGGATTTGGCTTTGGTTGCAGATGCACACATACATCATAGGGATGTGTGGATTTTAGATACCGGGGCGTCTTATCATATATGTCCACGTAGAGAGTGGTTTTCAACCTATGAGCAGATTGATGGAGGCAATATTTCTATGGCTGACAGTCATTCATGCAAGGTGGTTGGAATAGGCTCAATAAAAATACGGACACATGATGGTAAATTCTGTACATTGAATGAGGTTAGGCATGCTCCACGCATGACGAAGAATCTGATTTCTTTGGGTCTACTAGACAGCAAAGGTTTCAGTTACAAAGGCTCACGTGGAGTCATAAATGTCTACAAGGGTTCTAATGTAGTCCTGAAAGGTGTCAAGCGGGGTACTTTGTATTTTCTGCAAGGTTCTACGCTTTCAGGTTCTGCTGCTGTTGCATCATCGGAGTTTCACAAGGATGATATGACCAAGCTATGGCACATGAGGCTCGGTCATATGAGTGAAAGAGGGATGCAAATTCTGTCAAAAGATGATCTTCTTGGTGGCCACAAGGTCAAGGATCTTGATTTTTGTGAACACTGTATCTTTGGGAAGCTACATCGCAGAAAGTTTCCTAAAGCAGTTCATAGAACTAAAGGCACGCTTGATTATATCCATTCTGATTGTTGGGGTCCTTCTCGTGTTGATTCTTTGGGAGGTCACAGATATTTTGTGTCTATGATTGATGACTACTCAAGGATGACTTGGGTTTTCGTGATGAAGCATAAAAGTGATGCTTTCAAGAACTTCAAGCAGTGGAAGGCATTAGTGGAAAATCAAACAGGGAAGAAGATCAAGAGGCTGCGAACTGATAATGGTCTGGAATTCTGTTCTGCTGAATTTGATGAGCTCTGCAAATCTGAAGGCATTGCAAGGCATCATACAGTCCGGGATACACCACAGCAAAACGGTGTAGCAGAACGTATGAATCAGACACTTCTGGAGAGAGCTAGGTGCATGCTCTCGAATGCTGGATTAGAAAGAAGGTTCTGGGCAGAAGCGGTGAGTACTGCTTGTTATCTGATAAATCGTGGACCTCACACAGGTATACATCTCAAAACACCTTATGAGATGTGGTCTGGTAAGTCTGCTGATTACTCCAATCTGAGGGTTTTTGGGTGTACTGCTTATTATCATGTAAGTGAGGGTAAGTTAGAACCAAGAGCTAAAAGGGGAGTGTTTGTAGGCTATGGGGATGGGGTTAAAGGTTTCAGAATTTGGTCTCCATCCGAAAGGAGGGTTATACTTAGTAGAAACGTAGTATTTGATGAAAATTCTATGTTTAACCCTACTGTGAAGTCTACTGTAGTATCAGAAAATTGTAGTGTTGAGAGACAGGTGGAGCAACAAGTCACTGAAGATGAGGTTGAACCGCAACAGGAAGATCAACACTTACATTCAGAAACAGAACCAACGGTAGTTAATCAGCATATTCTGACTCATGAGCGACCTAGGAGAGCAAATTTTGGGAAAGCTCCCACTAGGTATGGGTTTGAGGACATGGTGGCTTATGCACTACAGGTTGCTGAAGAGGTGGATCCTCATGAGCCATCCACCTATAAGGAAGCAGTTACATGTCCAGAGTCAACCCAATGGCTTGCTGCAATGGGAGATGAGATGGAATCACTTCAGAGGAATCAGACTTGGGAATTGACCAAACGACCTGATCAGGGGAGAAAGATCATTACTTGTAAATGGGTCTTCAAGAAGAAAGAAGGGATGTCACCTGCTGAGGGCATTAAGTATAAAGCTAGAGTAGTTGCAAGAGGGTTCCATCAGAAAGAGGGAGTAGACTACAATGAGATTTTCTCGCCAGTGGTCAGACATACCTCTATCAGGGTGTTACTAGCCATAGTAGCACATCAGAATCTGGAGCTTGAACAACTAGATGTGAAGACAGCTTTTCTACATGGAGAGTTTGAAGAAGAGGTATACATGACTCAGCCAGATGGTTTCCAAGTTCCTGGAAAAGAAGACTATGTTTGCAAGTTGAAGAAGTCCTTGTATGGACTAAAGCAGTCTCCCAGACAGTGGTACAAGAGGTTTGATAGCTATATGATAGAGATAGGCTACATCAAGAGTCTGTATGATTGTTGTGTCTACTACAACAAGGTCACAAATGGGTCTCTCATTTATCTGGTCCTGTATGTAGATGATATGTTGATAGCTGCAGAAAACAAGTCTGAGATACAGAAGTTGAAGGGTCTCCTCAGTGCAGAGTTTGAGATGAAGGATTTGGGAGCAGCTCGGAAGATTTTGGGAATGGAGATTTACAGGGATATAAGTCAGAAGAAGCTTTTCTTATCACAGAAAGGTTACATCCAGAAAATTCTATCCAGGTTTGGTATGTCTACATCAAAATCTATAGATACTCCAAGTGCTGCAAATATTCATCTGTCTGCTGCGTTTGCACCTAAATCTGCTGAGGAGAAGGAATACATGTCTCGAGTTCCTTATGCAAGTGCAGTAGGAAGCTTGATGTATGCTATGGTCTGCACTAGGCCTGATCTTGCACATGCTGTTAGTGTTGTCAGCAGATTTATGGGTGATCCCGGAAAGGAGCATTGGCAAGCTGTGAAGAGAATTTTCCGGTACCTCAAAGGTACGTCTGATGTTGGTCTCATTTATGGAGGTGATACAAAATGCTTAGTAACAGGCTATTCAGATAGCGATTATGCTGGAGATGTTGACACTAGGAGATCTATGACCGGTTACGTATTTACCCTTGGTGGTTCTGTTGTTAGTTGGAAAGCTACTTTGCAGCCTACAGTGACTTTGTCTACTACTGAAGCAGAGTACATGGCTTTGACAGCAGCTGCAAAGGAAGGAATATGGTTGAAGGGACTGGTCAGTAGTCTTGGTTTGCATCATGATCAGGCTATAGTATATTGTGACAGTTTGAGTGCAATATGTTTAGCAAAGGATCAGGTTCATCATGAGAGGACTAAGCACATTGATGTCAGGTATCATTTTCTGAGAAGTGAGAGCAGAGTTAAGGTGAAGAAAGTGGGTACTGCTGATAATCCCGCTGATATGTTCACCAAGCCGGTTTCGCACAGCAAGTTTCAACACTGTTTGGACTTGCTAAATGTTACAAGCTGTTAGTTGCCCTTTGGGGGTAACATCTGAGGCTGAGGAGCCATCTGGTACATCTGGCACTATTGTGGTGCATCTGGTACATCTGTGTAACATCTGAGGCTGAGGAGCCATCTGGTACATCTGGCACTATTGTGGTGCATCTGGTGCATCTGTGTAACATCTGAGGCAGAGGAGTTATTTGTACATCTGGCACTATTATGGTGCATCTGGTACATTCAGGTGGAGATCTGTGAGAGGATTCAAGTCAAGGTGGAGATTTGTTAATATATGCCTTGAACCAGCTATTCGGGGATCTCGCTGCCCGGTCAGCGAGTCGGGGTCCAGGGGCGACGCGCCCTGGTCTGGGGGTTCGGGGGCGCAACGTGGCCCCCGATGGGGGTTCGGGGGCAACGCCCACGAAACCTGTTGTCTGTTATGCTGGGTTCTGTTCGCGCGCATCAGTCGTTCGCGCGCATCAGCCGTTCGCGCGCTAGTCGCTCGCGGGGACAGTTTCGGTCGCGGTCAGTTTCGGTCGCGGACGTTTAGTATATAAACGTCCTAAACCTAATTGTATCTAGTGTGTGAACATACTTAGTAGTGGGTTGTTAGCGCCGCACTCTCTGTATCTCTGTATTCCGCACTCTGTATTCTGGGTTCTTCCTCAATCAATAAAACTGTTCTCCTTCTGCCGTGGACGTAGCTAACATATCGTTAGTGAACCACGTAAATCTGTGTGTTCTTTCTTCCGTCCGTTACAACACCCTCAATTTAGGGGATGCTGAATAGAAACAAAGAACTTGGGAATAAAATTGATAGCTTTTATTTTTTCATGATGAGCTCCAGAGATGGAAAATATATATTAAATAACTGTACTGTACATGGTTAATTTGGAGGAGTTTTAAGTCCACCTCTTTAGATGGTCCATGTTAAAAATTGTTAAGACTTGATAAAACTCTCTTGCTTAGTGATGAAATTGAGAAAATAGCCATAAACAAAATCAATAAGAATACATTGTTGGATTCCACTACTGTCATCTGCTAAATAGGACTCGTACGTACGTATAGTCGAAGACTAATATATAACACGAAATCACTAAATGTTGAAATCATCATGATACGTTAAAGAGGGTTGCATCTGCGTTATCCTTGCGAGTTTGAGTGATCCACAGCCCTGGTTGTTTCATAAACTTTGTAATTTTCAATCACATGGCTGCCTGTTTGTTACGCAGGATTACTTGGGACTAGACTAACTTAGTCCAGAAAATATGTCTTGTCCTACGTTTGGTGAAACTTGGGACTTATATTAAATGAGCATACATAGTCTCCGCGTCCCCTTCTCACCTTCTTACATAACGGCCCCAATATTAGGCGGACTGTGTTGCACGGAACCTTGCGAGAAGGAGCGCTTCGCGCTTCCGAAGCGAAGCGGAAGCGTGGTGGAAGCGTGCGGAAGCGCGTTTTCAGAGAAGGGTGCTTTGGAAGCGTGATGGAAATGCTATGGAAGCGCGCGCTTCCACTTTTGAAGCGCCAGTAACAGAAAGGAAGCACAAGCAAATTCGTCTTTTTTCAACTAATCTAAACGGAATCCCTTATTCACTTGGCCGCTCTCCTCTCGGCCTCTTTCAACTTTTTAACTCGACTCTCTCTCTATCTCGGTCGGTCGCTCTCCCTCTCGGTCTCTTCCATAGCGACTCCATCAGTCCATCTCAAGTTCTCAACCTCTCCACGACTCCATCTCAACCTCTCGATAATGAAGGTACAACTGCATCTATGATGTTAAATAATCTGTAAATCAGATCGGACCATGATCAAACCATGATCAATTATGTAATGGATTCATACATGTTCATGTCCTACTCTTTACATTCTTTCGTTCTCCTTCTCCCTTCTCTTATCACTATGTTCATAGCTCTTCATCTAATTTGAGTATGATGATGTAAAAGTTTTGTGGTTCTTGACTATAATGTCATCATAATCCCTCATTGTCAACAACTTTCCATTTGCGTATCAGCTTCAAGCGTTTTGTTAAACAATGTATATGTTTCAGGTATCGTTCTGATAGGAGAGATTGGTGGGACTGTAGAAGAGGATGCCGCTGCATTGATAAAGGTATTTTTCAGCGTGGGAATGGCTGCCCCTCTGTTTTCTTGGTTCGAGTATATGAGTTTTTTTTGTTCTAATTTGAGTATACACTGAAGTGTTAGATCCTTGAGTGTTTTTCAAACTCAGAGATAGTATAAACTTATAATTAATTTCTTCAAATTTGTTTGTATGAAAATAAGAATTGTCAATTTTACAATTTTCTGACCAATGTTACAGGCAAGTGGAAGTCAGAAGCCCATTGTTGCATTTATGGCTGCTCCCCCTATTTCTCCTAGATTTAACTAGGATCCAAATCAAAGATTAAGAAGGTATGTATAAAGATGATCACAAAGATTGAGGAAGATTGCATTGCTCATAATGTGTAAGAGTAGAGTATTGTATGCTTCCTTCCATATAAACTAATCGATGTTTTTTTCTTAAGGAATATGAGTCAGCCACCAAGTAATACTGGTTCTGGTGCAAGTGTTAATGACGAGTCAATTCCAGTTGAACCTGATCATGTGGATGATAGATCTCCTTTTTGGATCTATACAGAAAGGATTGCAAACATTGCTGTGGGAGGTTCTCGGAAAGTTAAATGTAATTTTTTTTTGTAATTAAGTTTATTTTTATTTAAGTTATGTGATTGTACAACAATAACTTGAATTTGCTATCAATTTAACAATGACTTTAAATTTACTTTTTATTTATTATTTTATAATTATATATATTATTTTATTTCAACAACCTTTCGGTTCTTTTGAATTTGAAAAAAAAACCGAACGTTTCGCTTTCCCGTATCCCTTTCCGTATCCGTGTAACGTACGGGCGGACTACCTATGCTCGCGCTGCTGTGCTCCAGCTGCGAAGGGTTTCTCGACTCTTTCACTCACTGCTTCGACTCGCCAATTCTTCGGTCTGATCTTCTCTCTCATCTTCATCCCTTCTCTGTTTTCTTTTTCTTCTGCATTTGGAATTGAGTAAAGATCGATTACTTAGCAAATTGTTTATGGGTTGTACGTAGTTGATTGATCAAGGATTCAGTTTCTGGGTTGCTTGATATGCTATGAATTGATGAATTTCATTTGATATGCCCAGTGTTTTAATTCAATTGATATGTATGGTGTAGTTGATAAAAACAAGAGCTTCCCAGCAAAAAATTAAGATTAAGAAGAGGAAGAGGAGTACCATAGAAACCAGCCTACCAAGATCCTTTCAAGCTCTGAAAGAACACTATTAGGTAAGATGTATTGATTTTGTTCGTGTACAAGCTACTGGATTGATTATATGTAGATTATCTTCTTTTTTGGTCGATTAGCTTGATAAAGAGATATACTAATGTATGAAGTCAGTGTACCTTAATATCGAATCTTGTTTGCTAAATGTATCAGAATGTTACTTTACCTAAAAGCTTTGTCAATTTGTTTGCTTAGATACTCCTTTTTCATTGGAGAAGACATGCAAAGAAAGTCTCCAAATGCTCGGTTTTTTACTTAAATTGATATGCTCATTTCAGCCTTTTGGTTATCTATCAGTAGTGGCTTTTCAGTTCAGTTTGTTTAGTTCAGTTATATAATTATATCATGTACAGCTGCCTTACTTTTGGTGTGTGATTCTTTAGGATGATAACTGAATCAATTGGGATGAGTGGGATGTCAAAACAACTGGTTTTGATGAAGGAACAAGAGCAGTTCATCTCATTATGAATGAGATCTTGCTTCTTGCAGTTAATCTCTTTGTCATGTGCAGTGGCAATATTTACCCAACTTTCCTTTATTTGATATGCAATAAATTTGCTTAATTGGAGTCATATGAGATTTTGAGTAGTCATTTGGTCATTTAAATTCTATATTTGCGAATGTTTTTGTATTTGTGATAGTGTGTGCAACTGGGAAATATTTCAAGACTTTGCTTTGGGGATTGAGAGATAACTTTGGAAAAGCATATCTATATAGTTGATCTAGAGCTGCATTCACAGATTCACATCATGAAACTAACATCAATATTTTCATCATTGTTTACTCTGTTTTTTCATAGAACTAGGGAATGTGTACTGTATAATTGTCTATCATGTGTGTTTGACCATGTTACATTCTGTTTTACAGAAAATGGAAGGTGGTGATGTTTAGAACAAATAAGGCGAAGGCGTATATGGAAGTGATTGTTGTGACTATTATTTTGGTTGTGGACTTGCTAGTTGGTGTATTAATTGGTGAACTTGTCAGTGTGTTTTAACTATTGTGAATATTATTTCGGTAGTGGTGCCGTGCTAATCTATGAGAGTGAAAGAGAACAGTTATCACTTGGTTTAGTTACAACTCTGTTCATTATTTCCTTGAATTTTTTGTATGAATGTATGGAAAATTCAAATTGGTATATATAACAAGGTTCAACAGATCATTGATCTCATTAAAAAGAATCCAAAATGTAAGATCATAAATTTTACAGTCCATCAAATTTAGTCTGATACATCATCAAACATGAGATATCACTGTTAGAACTAATCTGCTTCTTAGTCTTCAGAAGCATCAAATATGGGTCAGGTGTTATACAGCATAGTCCAGACATAAATAGTCCTGGACTGTTTAAGAAATTAGTCCTGCCTAAAACAGTCCTGCGTACCAAACGTCTGTGTGATCCTACTCAGGAGGAAACAATCCTTTCATATTACAGGGCGTTGGACAGATACAACACCCATTCAAAGCAAACTAAAGTACAAACAATTAAATAGATAGTTACCTAGAGTTGTGAACATCTAACAATTTCCATAATGCTTTTATTCCATATCGGTATCGCTTCGCTTGATCATCAAATCTTGAAGCCAGATTACTTGCTTATTCCCAAACTCACCGGCCACCATTACCACATCAGCATGTAGCATGATCAAAATTTATTGTTCCTTCTCAAAAAAGAAAAAAAATCATATCTATGTTAACCATCAACAGTTGTTTGATGGCACACACATATATATGGTCTCTACTCTAACCTAGCTACCTCTTCAGCCACTCACCAATCACCATGTCTTCTTAAACTGCCTGTGGAAAGTTTTCTTCCAACTTGTTTATGACTTACACTGTTGCCAAGGTTACCAACGAAACTAATTAATCATGATCTCATCCAGCTGAAGATGACATTCAGTTTGACCAGCCACCAGGTACACGACGTCTTCTGATCTTATTCCCCTGCACTTCTACAAGTTTTGAACCAAACAAAAGCGAATCAAGAATAAATGGTATATCTGTACACATTCTCTCGACCTTTCTAAACTTGGCGACTGTTGATATGGGAACCCATCCTTGGTCATCCATCTGCGAAATCAGATAATAATCATGTGGCAGATTCTCTTCACTGAAATAGAATTCAATTTGCTTCACAATGTTGTCACTCAACGACGCCGATGGAACCCCTGAATTCATTGAGTGAAATTGCATACTTGGCTGACCTAGTTGGTAATATGGATCCTGACCATGAAATTGAGGTTTAAAAAGGGGCAGAGATCCGATAACAGGATAATAGAAATTTGTAACATGATATCCAGGTTGAGGCTGGTTCAGGGGCACAAAAACTTGACCTGGATTCATGTATCCAGTGATGCATGGCTGGTTATGATAGCCATAAGAAGGAAGAACGTGAGGCTGGTGTAGCATAGGTTGGAAAGCCGGTGCAACATCTCGTTTGCCTGGTTTGAAGGGTTGTGGTGAAGAAGGAATAGGTTGGTTTTTATGCGGAGGCAAAAAAGGCTTGGCAGCAGGGTTGAGACATCTTGACCTATGTTCATTACCAGCTGCGTGAGGATGCATTGTCATCATAACAAAGGCTTGCAGGATGATCAAGAAGGCAAGGGGGTTGAAGTTATTGGGGGGGGGCTAATGAAATAAGCAGTGCAGGAACTTGGAGTTCTCATTGAAGACCAGAGGCTTTTATAACATATGCTATTCCTTTTTCAAGATCTTGTGGGATATTGATTCCTTGTCCTTCATGGTTTGTTGAAAGCAAAAGGATATTGTATCCTTATACTTTCCTAGTATCAATAGGCAATGCAATATAATAATATAACTGAGCAAAAATCCTGATATTAATAAATTTTGGGATATGCGACTCGATCCTTGGTCCTGATCGGCAGCAGCCTGATTTACAAAATTGAAAGGTTATCACATTGGTTTTCTGAACTAGGAAAAAAATAAGTCTTCTAACATTCGGATTCAGAGTATATTACAAGTTGACAACATGAGTTAAGCTGTTATTCAAACATATACAGGAAGCTGTTGCCAAAAAAACATATACAGGAAGCAATTGCAAGTTCCAACTTCCAACAGACCAATAAATAGGTAGACACGAAAACAGAAAAAAAGCACCTTAAAAATATAGCTGAGTCCCTGTGTTTGAGCAAGGAGTTCGATATCACTACAAAGTTGTATATAAATGTGACAATTACGGCCATGCCTTGTCGACCATGTAAGCATTCTCTGTAAGTTTTTATTGAAGCTTTTCTTTCTTGATTTCTATTGAACTAGCAAGAGCAATTTATACAGATTACAAACATGCTAATTTAAGCAAACTAAGTCAGTACATGTTTGAATACAAAGAACTTGGAAACATGGGACTATGAATGGAATTGACTGGTTTGAATACAAAGAACTTGGAAACTAATCAATGTGAGGTTTGACTGGTTTAACACACCCCCGCAAGCTGACAGGGCGAGTACGCACAGGAAGCTTGGCAGCCAGAAAACGGAAGCGCACAGGAGACAAGCCCTTGGTGAAGATGTCGGCAATCTGATCAATGGTGGAAACATAGCCAACCATGAGCTCCCCACGAACAACTTTTTCACGAACAAAATGATAGTCGATCTCAACATGTCGTGTACGAGCATGGAAGACAGGATTAGAGGCAAGAGAAATGGCACTGATATTATCACACCACAACCGTGGACGAGCCAAATGTAAATGCAAATCACAAAAGAGAGAACGAAACCAAGAGAGTGCAGCAGTGGTATAGGCCAATTGTCGATATTCAGCCTCAGTGCTAGATCGGGAAACTCCACCTTGCTTTTTCGAGCTCCAAGAGATTAGATTGGAGCCAAGATATAGACAATAACCACCAGTAGAGCGCCGATCGTCCGGATCACCAGCATAATCAGCATCGGAGTAGGCTGTAAGAGACAAAGAGCTAGGTGTATATAGAAGACCATGGGTAATAGTACCCTTGAGGTATCTGAGAATCCGCTTGACAGCAACCCAATGAGTGGTGGTAGGTTTATGCATAAATTGGCACACTTGATTGACAGCGAAGGCAATGTCAGGACGAGTAAGAGTCAAGTACTGGAGAGCACCAACAATGCTACGAAAGTGTGTAGGGTCTGGAAGAGGGTCACCATCTGTGATACTGAGGCGCTTGCCAGGAGCCGCAGGAGTGGAAACGGGTTTAGCATCTTCCATGTGAGCTCGGAGTAGTAGATCTGTGGTGTCTGTAGTTTGGGTAAGAGAGAGACCTGATGGAGAACGGTTGATTTCCATTCCCAGAAAATAATGAACATTGCCGAGATCTTTCATGGAGAAAAGGCGGCTGAGGCTAGAGATGAGCGTGGAGATATGACCTGGGTGATTCCCTGTTATGAGGATATCATCAACGTAGATAAGTAAATAGATGCGAATTGTCCCAGAATAATAGGTGAATAAAGATTAATCAGCCTTGCTAGATGTAAAGCCCAAATCCTCAAGGTGAGATGAAAAACAGTGAAACCAAGCTCGAGGAGCCTGCTTAAGCCCATAAAGAGAACGACGCAGGCGACACACATGGTTAGGGTATTGAGGATCTTCAAAGCCGCGAGGCTGTCGCATATACACCTCATCAGTTAAGTAGCCATGCAAAAAGGCATTTTGGACATCAAGCTGACGAACTGGCCATGAAAATTGAACAGAGAGTGCTAAGATCAAGCGAATGGTAGAGTGATTGACAACAGGGCTAAATGTTTCACCAAAGTCCAACCCCTCTTGTTGATGAAAGCCATTGGCCACAAGTCGAGCTTTATATCGTTGGATTGAACAATCAGAATTTCGCTTGATTCGAAACACCCATTTATTGGGCAAGACATTCATCTTGGATTGACGAGGGACAAGAGTCCAAGTCCCAGCCTGAACAAGAGCATTAAATTCGTCAGCCATAGCTAGTCGCCACTCCGCAACTTGATTAGCCTGGGTAAAACAAGTAGGCTCAAGAAATTTATTAGCATCAGCCTTAAGAGTCGCATTTAAAGCATATTTAGGATTGGATTTACGAATACCGGCCTTACCACGTGTGACCATGCTATGAGTATTAGTATCTCTTACCAATGAGTCGGGTGGTAATGGTGGAGGATGTGTGGAACTTGGCGGGCTAGTCACAAGTGAGGTAGTCTGGGTGGGTCGGCGAGTATAAACAAGAAGAGGTGGATGAGAGGTAGGCTGCGGAGCAGGGGATTGAGGTAGCTCCATAGGGATTAGGGTGTCGGGCTGGTCCATGGGGTTATTAGGAGGTGAAGATGAGATAGGTATGTCCGTGGTGGGATTGATGGAAGTGATGGGTGAAGGGTGAAGGGACTCCAAAAGCGGACTAGGTGCCTCATGTGAAGGTAAGGACGGGTCGAGATGCTGAAAGGGAGACAAGTTGGGCGGAGGAGACAGGGGCCCAGAGATGCACAGTGGAGGATCTGGCCTTGGGGAAGATGTGGAGACAGCAGACCGATGGAACAGAAAACTCTGTTCATCAAATAGAACATGGCGTGATAGAAATATGCGATTGGTGGAGAGATCAAGGCACCTGTATCCGTGATGATTTAAAGAATAACCAAGAAACACACAAGGAGTAGATTTAAATTGTAATTTATTAGTGTTATACGGTCTAAGATAAGGAAAACAAGCACACCCAAACACTTTAAGAAAAGAATAGTTAGGAGAACGACGAAATAATTTTTCATAAGGAGAAAAATAATTCAAAATTTTAGTTGGAAGTCGATTAATGAGATAAACAGCAGTATGCATAGCTTCAGCCCAATAGGAAAGAGGCATAGAGGCATGAGCAAGAAGGGTAAGTCCAGTTTCAGTAATGTGTCGGATCTTGCGTTCAGCAAGTCCATTTTGTTCTGGATGATGAGGACATGACACTCGATGATGAATGCCATGTGTGGTGAGAAAAGTATGGAACAAAGTGCTAGTGAATTCACCTCCGCCATCTGTCTGAAAAGATTTAATGTTAGTAGAAAACATGTTTTCAACAAGAGATTTAAAATGTGTAAAGTGTGTGAAAACTTCGGATTTAAAACGCATAGGATAAATCCAAGTATAACGAGAAAAATCATCCACAAATAAGACAAAGTATTTGAAACCGGAGACAGAATTATTAGAGGCACTCCATACATCGCTATGTATTAATTCAAGGGGGGCAGAACTAATAGATGAGGAGGAAGAGAACGGTAATTTCATACTTTTGCCTAAAGGACATGAATGACAAAGAAATTGAGAAACACTCTTGGTGCCCGAAACAGGCAGCTTATTTGTAGAAAGTAAATGCTTGAAAATAAAACTGGAAGGATGCCCTAAACGAGAATGCCAAATCGGTCCACCAACGCGTACGCTATGAAGAGCCATACGATTGAGAACTGGCATATTTGATGGAGTAAAAGGGTAGAGGCCGTTCCTACTCTGTCCCTGAAAAAGGATCTTCCCCGTTGCCAGATCCTGCACAAGAAAGTGATCAGGAAAGAAAACAAAACAACAATTATGGTCACGGGCAAATTTGTTCACAGAGATTAAGTGAGTAGAGGCACTTGGACAATGAAGAACATCATTCAAAGAATAAGGTAGATTGTGAAAAAGGATGTAGGAAGAGCCAATATGTTTGATGGGCAAACCTGTTCCACCAAGTACACCACCAACGAAGTCGGAACCACGATACTCATTAGCAAGGGATAAAGTACTCAAGTCATTAGTCACATGGGTATTAGCACCGGTATCAAAAACCCAAGGTGCGGGTCCTCCGTTGGCAGTTTGAGCAGAGTAGGCAGTAAGACGCGCAGGAGGACTAGAGCTTTCATATGCGACATTGAGGCGGTGGCGGCAAGTTAAGGCAGTATGGCCTGGTTTGTTACAAATCTGACAGCGGACTGAAGACTTGGTGGGCGGTCCATGAGAAACTGAAGGTGAAGAGCCCGGATAAGGACCCAAGAGCCCAGCGGAAGGCCCATGAGATCTAGAAAAACCCCCACGCTGATTTGGAGAACCACGGGAGCCGCTGCCAAATGAAGAGCCGCGTTGAAAGCCACCGGTGCCACCAGAGGAGGAACGGCCGCCACGATCACGACCACGGGACGAGTGGCCACGACCACGAGCAGCAGTGAGGGCGGTGAGGGTTCCGTCAGGAGCGGCGGCGGCAGTTGGCTGAAGCCTTTGTTCAGCCGAAAGAAGAAGAGCCTCAAGGTCTGGGTAAGTGATGGGAGTCTCCCTTGCTTGAACGGCAGCAACTGTATTTTCATAGAGAGGGCCAACATTGGTCATAATGTAGTGAGAAGATCAGAATCGGAGACCGGCGAACCAGAGAGGGCGAGATTGTCGGCGAGCCGTTTGATCTTGTCAAGGTACTCAGAGATAGGCAGATCGCCGCGCATCGTGCGGAATAGTTGGCTTCGGAGCTGGAGAAGCCGATTTTGATTGGAGGAAGCAAAGCGACGCTCAAGAGCAACCCATACTTCACGGGCAGAATCAAGACGAGAAACGGTGGAGAGAATGGGAGGGGTTAAGGAGGAGGTAATCCAAGAAAGGACAGTTTGATCTTTTTGGATCCATAAATCATAAGCAGGGTTGGGAACAAGGTCTTCAGTTGGTTTTGAAGCTTGAGAGGCATTAGAAGGTTGAGGGTCTGTTTGGGGTGGTAGGAATTGAGGTGGGCAAGGCTCCGTGAATGATGGAAAGAAGACGGCGGCTGCGGATAAGGGGGCGAATTTGAGCAAGCCAGAGGGGATAATTGTTTTCATCAAGCTTCAGAGTAAGGGCATGAGTAATGGTGGGGAGAGAGATGTCAGATGTAAGAGAGGAGGAAGCGGAAGCCATGGAGGATCGGAGAAGATGACGGCAAGTCAGAGAAGGGATGATACCATGTAAGTTTTTATTGAAGCTTTTCTTTCTTGATTTCTATTGAACTAGCAAGTGCAATTTATACAGATTACAAACATGCTAATTTAAGCAAACTAAGTCAGTACATGTTTGAATACAAAGAACTTGGAAACATGGGACTATGAATGGAATTGACTGGTTTGAAGACAAAGAACTTGGAAACTAATCAATGTGAGGTTTGACTGGTTTAACATTCTCATCTTAGATTACTTTTTTCACCAAAAAAAACATTCTCATCTTAGAGGTACTATGCTTTCATCATAACTTGCCAAAATCAAGCCCGGTAATTTGATTTCAGTTTTCTGATAACTCTTCCTTTTCATATCGTAGAGATGCACGTAATGAATGTCCGAAAGGAGCAGCAGCTCGCCTGTGTGGATTGTGCAATCTGGAACAGGCCATCCCAACTCTTTCCATTCCCTTGGAAAGAGGATACTCTCTTTAACCCGCACCTGATTTTGATAATCTTTCAAAATCCATATGTCCATCGATATCGCATCATCCTCCAACTTGTCAAACATAGCCAAACATCCATTCACTTCGATTATAGCCGAACACTTCACAATCTTGAGGAAGAGGAATTACTCTGAATCGCTCTTCCCCAACGTCAAAAGAGAAGATGGTACGTCGAGGGATCTTCGTATTCTATACCACCCAATGTATGGCACCATGAATGCACAGTGTTACTATCCTCGATGGACTGTGACTCTTCATCGAAGAGTAGTTTTGGTACATCCCTCCATGATTTACTTGTACTGCCCAGAGTGAAAATCTCGAACCTGATGAAACGTAACCTATCTATCTCAAATTTACGTTGAATATGCCCTTTTCTAGTCTAAATCATGGATACAAATTAGAGAAAATACTCTTCTCTGAATTATTAAACATTCGGAAATCGGATACAAATGTGCCAGATGCTCCACGTTGTTGCTCTGTTCAACCAAACCGAAACAAATTATATAGCAACTATTTACGCCCAAATTAACATTCAAGACAAAACTATTTACGCCCAATAGTTTTGCTGCGGATTTTCATTTTTGCACAATTTTTCGATCGAATTTCATCATCTTCACCATCTAGTATCTAGATAATATTGTATAGATCATCCTTGTAAAATTTCAATCAATTTGGTGATCTTTAAGACCCTCAAAATTGTGTTTTTCTATTATAAAGATAAACGGTTCATGTTGACCGAATTCAGTCCGTTCATTTGTTTTCCTATTTTGAGGGTCTTAACGATCATTAAATTTGTTAAAATTTTGCAGATATGATTTACACAATAGGTGGAGATGAGGAAATTCGATTGAAAAGTGATGTAAAAATGAAAAATCCTCACAAAAACCATTGGTGCGGATGTTTGTATCCAATAAAAGTTGTATATATATATATATATATATATAAATGGATCAGCTTGAAACACAACAGACCAAAGCCAGACCGACTTGGTCCCGAGCAACGGTGGAGCTGCGCTCCCTTCCCTCCGTGGTTAGTCGCTTTTGGCGCCGAAATCATGGCCACGGCTTCGCCTTGCTGTCCCCGACGTCTCTGTGGTATTGGTTTTCCATGGGAGGCTATGATGAGAGAGAAAAGGAGGAGATAAGGTTGTTATGTCTTCGATCGAGTTTCCGATCCGGGTCACGACGGCAAGCAAAATTGGTGTGGGTAGCTCACCTCAATTTTTGGACGCGTCTATGGTCTTGATTTTCAAAATGAGCTTTGTGGAGAGAGACTCGAATAGAGGAAGGTTTCTCGGTTTTCTGTCCATGTTATTGATGTTCTCCGGCCACCGGCGAAGACAAATGAGGTATGAAAGATGATTCTTTATTCGAATTATACCTCTTTGTATAATTGAAATTATGATTTGGTGCGTTTTGTCGATTTTGGGAATTTGGGCAGTGTGCAGCACGTGGTGATTACCTTGCGCGTTGACGTTGGTGATATTTTGAGTATTGGATTATCTTCTTTGTTCTTCGTTTATGTATTTTGAACTATGATTATACACTCGAGAAAAAAAATTAATTATTTTACTTAAAACATCTCATTCCAAAAAATTCAAAACGTCTTGAACTTTAGGTTGATGGATAATTAACCCGTCTTTCAGACGTGTTGGTTGCATATTAGCCTAGGATCGGGATGCTGTGGCTACTCCACTTTGGGGTGCTACAGTTTGCTGTTGGAAAACGTTAAAGGGTTTGACCTGAGAAACAACCCATTTGGCTGCCTCCCCTCCATACTCGTCCAAGAACAGTACTGCCACATTGAACTGACTTTGTCAACCACTGGGTATGAGTTTCTTCCTTTCACTCGAAAGTAGTATCAACTAGATCGAGACCCAAGTAATGTTACTCGCCCTCCTCTTTTATCGTTTTCACATTCTAATATTCTTATCTATCCATCATCACAGTCAAAATTCTAAAAGACGCTAGACATCGGATGAACAGTGCGTAAAAGACATATAATGAAAATACTCTAATTTTACATGTAATTTCATTATTCAGTGTAGTTGGGTAACTGAATATCTATACATAAATATACGTTGGGTATATGCGGAAATTCTTCAGTTCATTGTTGAAAACAAAAAATTGGTGGTGGTGAAGAATCCGGATTCCTAACTTGTGGTCCAATACTTTAACAAGCCAGTTTCAATTCTATGACGCCTCCGGGTTCGATGGATGAATAGTTTAGCTTCTATTAGACAAATGCTGGTCCATATTTCTCATATTTTTAAGGGAATCGCCTTGTTGACAACTTAGCAAATCATGGTGCGATGTCTTGGTGGGATTCTGTTCCCCAATTTCTGCTTCCCTCTCTTGCTCATGGCATTTCTGGTTGGACAACTTACCAGTTTGCATGATGGGTTTATCAGTTTATGTAGCTTTAAACTTGTATCTATTTTGCATGATATTAGGGTTTTAGTTTGGTCCCCTCTGGTATGGTTATATCGTGTTGCCTATCCCCCTCCATCTTGTTTTTTTCTTAACTTTTAATAAAATTGAGCCCTTAGATCGTTTCTTTTTTTTGATCGAATACGTTAGAGTATTATTGATAGAAATAACTGAATGTCGATTTACAACATGAATATGACCTCCCTAGTAGGCGCGTTAGAAATTGAGTCATGCAGAACTACCTAACAACCGAAGCTACCTACATAGTTCCTATGCTGCAAACCATTACGTCGTCACCTCTTAAATAGTAACCAGAGAACCAGAAAAATAAACTAAGAACAGAAGCAAACTAACAAAGTCTTAAAAATACTCTTTATTCTAGCAAAACCGAACATATTCAGCAGAAGAACTCACAGAAACTTCACTCCACTGCTGAACAGAAGGAACCTCTAAGCAATGGACTTAGCCCAGCAGGTCCAGACTGACCAAACCAAGCCAAGCCCATCACACAAGGTAAAAGACTCAAACCCATACTCTCCGGCCCAATGCTAGGCCCAAAGCCTTCTACTAAGGACAACCAGAGATCTGTGCATCCCACCATCTTGACCACCGTCGTCGCCGCCAATACTCCCCACCTGAGCTCGGATTTTCGGCAACTTTAAACCCACCAAAGGAACCGTAGAAGCTCGAAACCATAGCCACAAACCATCTGTAATCTCCATCTGTGAAGGATGTCCATCTTGAACCTGACCCAATTTCTCCACATCACCTGGAATTGAGATGGTGAAATCGGTTAAGGATTTAGTTTATGATGAAAGATGCTCATATTTAACTGACTCTAAATATATATTTGATTCCCATATTTAACTGACTCTGAATATATATTTGCTTGTTTATCGGTTAAATTTGTCAAAGATAACAAATTTCAGATGAGCAGCATTGAATTTGAATAACAAGATTACTTGTTATTTTCACGTTTGGATTGGCAGAAGACTCATTAACAAACATATGAATTAGTCAAGGTGAACACAGCATGCATATCCTCGTCTGTTGCCATTTGCATGAACTGGTCAATTTACACTGAAAAGAATCTTCAAGAGTTCAAGTGGCGATGCTTGTGGTTTGAAATCGGTCAAAACTAACAAATCCTTTTTTTCACTCATTTTGGAAATACCACCGATCACCATGTAAAGGATTATATAAGGGTATTCATCATGTCCTATATCACACTTCTCTCATCGAGTCTTGCCTATTTTCTGTTCAATTTTCTTGGTATCAAATTTGTTTTTCCCAAATTCAAAACCCCTTTTCCAGCTTTTCCTAGTTCTCTCTTATCAACTGCTCATTCCAACGTAGCCAGAGATCTCTTCCCGCTTCACTTCGCCTCTCTAGATTCAAAAACCCCAATTTCCAAAAAGTGGATTTCTAGAACGCAAATTTGAGATCTGTAATCGTAGAAAAGTTAAAACTTAGCTGCTTTACCATGTTTTTCTTTTGTAATCGTGCTTTTGGAGTATCTTTATTAAGCTAAGATCACAAGTTATTTTCACATCTGTCATGTTGCGGCAGCTATTATTAGGTGCAAATATTTAGAAATTTATCCAATTCCAGCTGCCGCACTGCATATCAATGAAGTAAATCGTTGGTTTAGGGAGGTTCATTTTACACATAAATTCAGAAATTTATCCAGTTTCAGTGCGGCACTTGTGCTAAATGGCCGCATTTGTGATGAAGTACCTGTGAAGGTTATCAACAACTAAAATGGAGGCTTTTTTGAACACCTAGTAGTGCAGGTCAGGTCTTCCTCAGTGTTCAAAGTCGTCTCAGCACTCTCCTGAGAAGATTGGAATAGTGTTGTGAAATTCCCATACTCATTTGGGTTGTGGTTGATTGTTTGCCATCAATTCTTGTAGATTGGGTCAATTCACACCTAATTTGATTGTTTGTCCGTAATCTAGCGATTGCTTATGTAAATGTTTGTTGTCGGTAACTAGAGATTATTGGCTGTAAATCAGATACGATTTGATTGAAGAAATATTTTCAGATATGGATATCTAGGTTATAGAATTGCGATTTCAATTGATGTCTCATGAGCCTTGCGATTTTCAGGCGGTACCAATGCAGACGACTCCCCCAAAATACACCGTCTACTAGTCTAATGCAATACAATATCAAACATAATACCAATTCACAAAATCAGTTAGCTCCTTCACATCTGAGCCAGAGCTATGGAACTAGACCAATCAATGATAAAGATTAACCGAACTAGGTCCCTTTTTTCTTCAAATAGAGTAATGAATGGAATTACAATGTGAGCGTCCTACTGGCAGCAGAACACAATAACTTTAAGCTGCAAAGCGGTTCCAGAATCTATATCTGCACATTGATAAAAGGCAACCAATAATTCCAAGTGTAGACACATAAAAAGTCAACAAAAATAAAATAGTTGAATTGTCAAACCACATGTGGACCCGGTAATTCATATACGTGGCACGTGAGTCAGCAAAATCAAAAAGACTTCGGAAGTACACGTGGCGACGTGTGGGTGGTCGATCAACAACAAAATCGTCAAATCCCGACCGAAAACAAATATTAAATGTCAATCGATAATCATACATCAATCAAGTTAAACTGATTATCTGACATTTAATCAAGTTGACGTAATACCTTATCGGTCATAATCAAGTCAACCAATAAATACCGATTGATTTAATTATGTAAATAATTGTAATTAAATCAATCAATATAAGGTATAATCAAGTCAACCAATAAATACCGATTGATTTAATTATGTAAATAATTGTAATTAAATCAATCAATCAAAATTGATTGATTTAATTACACCGTTAAGGAAATACTATTAAATGGTGTCTACAAAACATTCCTTACACGGAGAAGCATTGATACTATAAATACCCTCTCTCATATCAAGAGGAGGACTTCCGACTAGAGAGAGAAAAATTACTCCCAAGAGCTCAGAAGTCTCAAAACTTTTCCAATAGTGCAATGCAAAGACTTAGCAAGAAGTATCACTTCAAGCTACACTATTCTTCGATGTGCAATGCTCCAGCAAATGGTTTGGCAGAGGCATTCAATAAGACGCTTTGCAACATTTTGAAGAAGTCAGTCGGTAAGTCACAAAGAGATTGGCATGAGAAAATAGGCGAAGCATTGTGAGCATATAGAACGACATATCGAACTGTCACAAACGCTACACCTTACTCTTGGGTGTATGGCGTCGAAGCTGTCCTACCACTAGACAAGGAAATTCCATCTTTGAGGATCGCATTACAAGAAGGTCTTACAAACGAAGAAAACATTAAGCTACGGCTTCAAGAGCTGGAAGCTCTAGATGAGAAGAGGCTTGATGCGCAACAACATTTGGAGTGCTACCAAGCTCGAATGTCGTGTTCCTTCAACAAAGGTGTCCGACCTCGATCCTTCCAAGTGGGTGAACTAGTCCTTGCTGTGCGCAGGCCTATCATCATATCGCACAAGACTGGTTCGAAATTCAAATCAAAGTGGGATGGACCTTATGTTGTTAGGGAAGTCTACACCAATGGTGCCTACAAGATTGTGGCTCAAGACGGCTTGCGAATTGGTCCGATCAATGGCAAGTTCTTGAAGAAGTACTATGCATGAAGCAAGTGAACGCTCCTAGCCTGCACGAGCATAAACTGCACAAGGCACCAAAAAAACGTCCATATGTTGAGGTGAAAACCTAAAAGGGCAGTTCAACATAAAAAATGAAAAAAGGGACAAAAAAACAAAACAAAAAAAGAAAAAAAAAATCACCATCATCTTCCCATAAACCCTTGAACTACGTGATGACTTGATTCCTTCTTTGGAAGTGTGAGACCCCGATAATTTTATTTAATTTTCTGACACATTTAGGGTTTAATTCCGATTACTTTTCAGTATGTCGTAAATTTTGTCTAACGTTTTTACGTTATGACACACGTCGCCACATGCGTGAAAGTATTTACGGAATATTTTTCGGCACTTCACGTATTTTTCGTACAACTTTTACGATTTGATTTGACATTTGGTTGTTTTAAATGAATTTTTGAAAATGAATTTGGTTTTAAAAATTATTTTGGAAGTGAGATTAAATCGTGGTCGTTGATTCGATCGTCAAATCGTGGCCATTCATTTTTTTCTTTAAAACCCTATCTCCTTACCCACTCCCTCACCACTCCTTTTCTCCTTTTTCTTCCTTTCTCCTTCACTTTCCGTTTCGGTCCCTTTCCTCTTCGAGCGAAACAGCTCGCTCTCTCTCCTTCCTCTTCGACAACAGCCGGCCACTCCCTCCACCAGCGCGCATCAAGCCTCACCGCCATCGACTTCGCCCTGCCCCGGCGACCTCGTCCAGGCCACCAGCGACGCCAGCGCCGCCTTGCAACGAGAAGAAGGCTGAGGTACTGTGCAGACTAGATAGAAGTGCACCAGGCCTTCTGAAGAGCAAGGAAACTCCCAGGCGTCACCAGGAGCCGCCCAGAAACAAGGAGGGAGAAGGAGGAGGCCAGCGGAGCTTCCCTGGAAGAGTTCTGCCGGAGAAACAGTGGAGGAAGCTTCAAGGTGAAAAACTCGACCTTTTCTTTTTTCTGATTTTGATGTTGTTGGATAGCTTAGGTTGTGTAGAAGGAGAAAAGAGGAGTCAAAGGACTCGATTTGGTCGGAAAACCGACCAAATCCGACGACACAGTCGATCGGAGACCAGCACGGTAAAAACCAGAGTTTTACCATGTCAGTTTCACTTTTTACCGTTTTACCCAGGGGTAGAGTTACCATAGTACCCTTGACTGTTTGAATAATTATAGTTACTGTTTAACCATGTTTACTGTTACTGTTTAACCATGTTTACTGTTACTGTTTTACCTTTTACTTTTACTGTTACTGTTTACTGTTGACTTTTACTATTCACCAGTTGACTTTAACCGTTGACTTTTGCTATTCACCGGTTGACTTTTTGACCGTTGACTTTACTGTTGACCGTTGATTTTTACTATTTCAAAGTTGACTTTTAACTTGTACCGTAGAACGCCTACTTTACGTTTTCCATCACTATGGTTAAACGTTTTAAAGACTTTTGATTTATAAACGTGGTAAAACGACGTAAGTACTGAATAGGAAATAATCCTGAATTCTCGTCGGTTCGAGAATCGGAGTGTTAAATAAGTTAGACCCTAATGTCAGAAAGATAAACAAAGAATGTTTATCAAGTCTTAATCGTAGATAGTAGATCCTCGAATTACATATACCTGACTGTCATTGTTATCTCACCCACAGAATCAGGAGCACATTGACGTTGGCTTCAGGAGGACCAAGAGTTGGAGCGCAGCCAGCTGTATTATCATACCAGGTAGTAGGGGGCACGCCCAATGGGTGAGCCAAAACCCTCTTGGGTCGGTGATCTTTCTCTTTACTTATACATATAAAGTACAGCTGCATTATTTTAAGTTTGACCACACGCTTCTTATAGCATTTGGTGTGTGTGTGTGTGTGAGAGAGTTTGGATCAAAAAGTAGTACCGTCGTCCTGATTTCCGGTGCTTGGCCTGAGAGTGACGAGACCTAGTATCTAGCACTCTTGCGGTGTCGATGACCGTGAACCTCCGGAGGGGCAATGCCCTGTTTATTTTAATTATCTCACCTCGTACAGAGTTAAGCGTGACGTAAGTGCGGTGTGTTGTCAGTTGGGCGTTAGCTGTAAATGGACGCTCTCGCTACTACGCGCATTCGGGCACATAGGTAGTTGGCCCCGGTTTGCAGTGAAGACAAACCCGAGATTTCGGCCGCATAGATCCAGAAAGTCCTTTCATGTGTGGTTAATATGTTTTATCGAGCTTTGTGTGCGTGGCTTTGCATTTACATTTTCACATGTTCTTTACACATACTTACGATTACCTACATATATAAACTATATGTTTTCTCATGGGTTTCAAACCCTGACTTGGTTGGCTTTGACCCCATTTGGGTTAGCGAGGACGAGTTGCTCAGATCTACATCTTTTCAGGTCTTCAGCACCCATCTCTAGAGGAGCTGGACTAGGAGCTCGTGGAGCGTCGTCGGTTATCGTGCACTTCCGTTTTCGAGGGCACCCATTCTGGTATGGACTCCATATCATGTGATTTTCGTATTTGATGTTTTGATAATCTGTTGAATACTTTGAGAATTTTTCCGAGAATTTTTCCTTGTATTATTTTCGTCTCGGGTATTTTTCCATTGTTATCTTTCGCTTGTAAAACATTTGTATGCTACTCTGTGCATTTGTCATTTCGTATTTGACATTCATATCATTGGTGTGTTGATTATTTTATTCATAGCCTTGTAGTTTCGGTCTGGAGGGTTATCAATACGTCAAATGTCGTATTGATTACTCGCTAGATCGGGATTACGGCGGTTACCGTCGTGTTCCGAGGCCGGGAATAGTCCCCGGGATGCGACAGGAATGGTACGTAGGCAGCTTGAGAATAACATTCTTGAGTTCAGTCACATCAAAATAAAAATAAGGGTTTGTTTGCCAATAAGGCAGAACAAAATCATTATTTCATGAAAGGTGGTTGTCAAAATAAACTTATTACAAACTCATTGCTCATTGCATGATAAGTTCTAATTGTCAACGTTGACTTATTACAGTCACTAAAAGGGAACAAAAAAAAGAGAAGAGAAAACAACATGAACTACTATTGATCGGTCTTTCACATCCAAGTTAGACCCTTGAAGCTGCTTCGTTGTTCTTCAAAGACCCATTTCAACCTTTTCGCCTCCTCAAACTCCTCAGCAGTCAACACCGGAGTCTCTTTGATTTGGGCTTTCTCCTTCTCTAGATCAGCGATTTTCTTGTCATGAAGTAGAAGACTCGTGTCTAATGAAGCTATCATCTTTTCCAACACCTGTAGCTTGTTCTTCAAGCTCTCCAAAGATTCAATCGCAACTTGACGTTGATCACGGTCTATTTCGCGGAATGCGATTGACTTTGCAAGTTCTGATTCTGTGAGTGTCAAGCGTTGATCACATGTGCGTGGAGTTGTCTTATGTAAGCATATGAGTCTTGCGACATTGTATTGAGTAGCGCTAGTCATCAAGCTCTCCACCCTGCCTCTTACTAAAGCGGGATTGACCCCATAGTATTGAAGTGCAGATACCAATTCATCAAGCTCTTTCTTCTTGGATAAGATGGTTGTCGTCGAATGCTTTGTTATCATGTCTTCAATTTGCTCGCAAACTTGGGTGGCAGCTTGCAGACGGATATTGTGAAGCCTTTGGTTTGTGTCCAGGACGTTAACTCCACCAACTCCGCCAATGGTGGCTTCAGAAAATGTCATTCTGTTCACGAACTGCGGTGGATCTTCCTTTGCAATCAAAACTACACATAAGATTCATAAGTTAGAAACGGATGACATAGAAGAGGTAAGAGAAATACAGGTTCAAAAGTACCTCTATAATCATCTTGTGGCGGTTCATCTCCTTTATTGCATACTACATCTTCAGGAATGGAACAGACTTGAAACCCTTCGGTGGCAAAAACAGGAATTTCATTCGAACAAGCTTCATCCTCAAAAAGTGGGTGGCCTCTTAGCTAAAAAAAGAGCAGAAGTTCAAATTATATATATACGTGCACATGACATCAAGAGTAACAAAAGCATAAACGTACCTCAATATAATGTGGTGACAAACGGAGGACCTGGTACCTCACCAAATAAATTATCAGAATCGAGAGCAAAGTCATCATTAGGGTTAAAATAAGTGGAGCCAAAGTCAGGTTCAAGCCTTGGCGTTTAAAGTGCACATCTCCAGATGTGTTGCAACTGTCGCTAGACCGCTTTGCTTGGGTGTTGACTATTGGAGGACTTTGAACCGGGTGATGATCAAGCGAATCCCCATGACCTTCTATAACTTGGAGTGACTCATTTGGCGTACTACTACGTGGGGGCAACGTCCGGATATGAGGTACTTCATAGGGAATTAATTTTTGATGAGATGGCGTGGCACGAGTGACGTCCATATCTTCCCTCGCTTTCATGGGCTTATGTTGCATCCTCTCCTTCGTCATAGTTTCCTTTGGCGAAGTGCGGTTGACATTCTTCTCCTTCGTTGCATTCTCCCTTGGCACGGTGCGAGTGGTGTTTTGGCCTTCCTTCGCTCTCATAGGCTCATGTTGGGCCTCTCCCTCTGTCGTAACCTCTTTCGGCTTAGCGCGGGTGATGAGCTTATCTTCTTTCGCTTTCATGGGCTCATGATGCGCTTTCCCCTTTGTTGTAGTTTCCACTGGCATGAAACGATACACCTTAGACCACCATTCAACATAGTCACAGGTCACCATGTGCTCCGTGATAGTGCTCTCAAGCGGTAAAGTCACCGTGTTTCGTATCCCACGCCTCGTGAAGCTTTCCCAATGCCAATACATCAAGGGTAATGCGTCCACACGACTGTCATTGTTCTTCTTAAGGCTAGTTGGAATGTCTTGAACATAACCGAACTGTCGACTGAATCGATGGGGGCTATAGGGTTGGACGACTCGTCGTCTATCCTGTCTAAGAGAGAGGAACCCTGATCGAAGGCAAACAAGATATGTGTAGTCTGCATGTGTAATGTCTCCATTATCATAGATTACCTTGCGCTCTGAAGGGGTCTTGGCTAACATGTCCATCTGCACATTGTCGCATGCAGTGAATAAGGAACGAGCTTGTGTATCGTCGAAGTGTTTTGCTGAAGATGCCCCTGAAAAATGAACCATGCCAGGCGCAAATTCATCACGAAGAGGAGCGAAGGAATGTGTGTCAAAATAGGTCGCCAGCCATGCATACACATAGTGAAAAGGTAATGTGGGTGAGCAATTCCCAGGGTCTTTGGATGCAGAAATTTCATTCAAGCCTTAGTAAATGGTAGCCAACACAGGTACCGCTAGACAAAATGAGTGTCCCTGAGACATCTGACTTGCGGCACAGAAAACACCAGGACGGATCAAACCTGTGTCATCCATAGGAAAGACGAATAAGCACAACCAGCACGAGTAAAAAGTGGCCAAGTAGGTGGTCTCTATATCCACATCACCGACCCTTAAGTCATGAAAAGACATAAATTCCTCTTTAGTTCGTTCTTGAACCTCAGGAATTTCACCCGATGGATTGAATGTATGTTGAGGAGCGTTGTTCCGGCCATTTTTAGGAGGTGGCTTCTGGTATCTCTGCATTCCTTTGTACCAAAAACGTGATTCATGATGAAATCTTCACCTTATGCCCTTTACTGTCTTTGCGAAGCTTGTGGTATAGGAATAGGTGACGACAAGTTACGGGAATGACCGGCTCACCATTTTGGAACGTTGCCGCAACCGATGGAACCACCTCATCATAAAATCGTCCAAAGACAGGTAAACCCCCGAGCCGTTCCAAGTCCCGGAGAGAGATAGACATTTCGCCACGAGATGTATGGAGAGTATTGGTACTCGGGCACCAATACTCGCAGAAGACCCGTACCACAGGCGCAGCACGGTCATAGCTGAAAAGTGGTGCAAAGACTGCCCGATAGAGACCGGTTTTGCGGATGAACGCTTCATGTCGTCCCAAGATGTCTTCTAACCATTCCCAATAACAGTCTGTGTGGGAGAAAGCTCCATTGGCACGAAACCCACTCCATCGCACAAATCCTTTAGACACGCGGTCACTGAGAAGCACAAATGACGTCTGGGAGGCATGTTGATCATGATGGGCATACTGCAACATCCACATGTCTGCACTTCGCTTCTCGTCGGTTGGTGGAAAGGTTGTCAGTCGACGGGATTGTTGAAAAGTCCACCGCGGGAGATGACCTGAATTGTCATAAGGGGGAGTCTCGATGGCGTCCGACCCAATCAATGGAGGGTAGGTGCAAAAGGTGGTGCCTTCGCTTTGGATGTCTGCAACGTCCTCAAGGATGGTGACAGTGTCTTTCTTGAAACTCTTGAAAACTGTCATCTGGAACGGTGTGTGTTTACGTGAAGCCTAAACACTTTAAGCGGTCTGTCTCGCAGTCAAAATGTGGAAGGAACCTAGCGGTTAGGAGATCACGTTTTTCAACTCCCGTCGAAAATCTAAAAAAAAGGAACAAAAGATTGCGGGCAGGTAATTACAGTGCGACTGAAACTGTAGTTATCATAAAAAAGAAAACAAAATACCGTGTTGGACCGTCAATCGTTGCTAATCGCTATGTGAAGATCCGTGTGTCAACCGTTGCTAATCCCTCTTTACCAATGGGATGACTAAAGGAGACTAGTTTCTGCAACATTAAGAGCATCTGCAGCTGAGGAGGTTTCAGCACGAGCAAGGCCAGAAATCAGCGGGCCACGCCGGAGATAGCACGAGCAAGGGAGAAACCGGTGTGCAGCGGGAGAGGTGGAGGCCGGCGACCGCTCGTTGACGTCGAGCACCAGCGCGAGCACAAACAATCCTTGCTCGAGCAGCAGCACGAGCTGTCCGTTGGGCCACGCTCCAGACAAAAGCCAAGGGAAAAAATGGCCAATCATTTCGTTTTCCTCTCTGGGTTGTTCGATTTGGGATCTCTGGGTTTCTTTGATCTTCGATTCAATTTCTCTGGTTTCCTTGATCTCTCTCAAAGATCGCTTTGTTAGATTCGAATTGGGTGCCAAGGATCGGATTTGATTGAAGGAGATTGGAGGAGGACGATACTGCCCAGTCCACAAATCCAATGCTTACCCATGGATGAAGGAGATTCAAGGAGGAGGACGATACTGCCTCGGTGAATTCTAGCAAGTCTCACTGGATGGAGACGAGATCAAACACCGCTGCACGAAAAACAAGAACAGTACCTGCATCTCCTTAAACAGTAGCTGCACCTGCTCAAAATAGGAGGAACAAGCAAAAAATTCTGTGCAGATGGCCTAGACAAGATAAGTGGATTAAAAAAATGATTGGTTACGTTGTGGGTTTCATTCCCCACGTGAGGGCAATCATGCATGAATAAAGATATTTCTTTGCAAAGTAACATGAATTAAGTCTTGTTTAAGTAGACATGTATACGTGAAGCAACAGTGGCATTAGTACCTCAGCTCTCTGCTGATGACAAGTCGGTCTTGGGGGAAATTCAACAGAGCTTGTGAACTGTGGATCGACAAGAAAGGTTCACGCACTGTTCACCCACTAAGCCTGCAGTTCAGATGAGATTAAATAAACATAAGGTCCGTGTTATCAAAGTTGGCGCAAGCTATCTATGTGAAGACAACTGCCCATCTCAAGAAAATATGTGTAATTGATGTTGAGAGATGTCTGTTGGCCTTTGAAGATATATATATATATATATATATACAATTGATGTCAGTTGGCCTTTGAAGATATATATATATATATATATATATGTACAATTGATGTTGAAACATGAGGAGACAAACCTGGTCAGCGAAGGTAGCTTCTAATGTATGTCAGTTGGCCATATATATATATATATATATATAATTGATGTCAAGGTTCTAAAAGTCGTTAATTGCTAGTCGGTCATTCGGACGGAGATTAGCGAGTAGAGGAGTAGTCGGGAGAGTAGTCGGGGAGTACTCGGTTATTAATTTTTGGATTTATTTTTATTTTTAAAACATATAATTAAATATAATTTGTTAAAAGGTAATATAATGTCCAAAATAATAAAAATAGTCAATAAAATGCCCAGTTTGGCCGATTTTTTCTGAGTTAGCCAATTTTTTCCGAGTTATGTCGATTTTTTCCGAGTTGGACTGATTTTTTACCGAGTTGAGCGGATTTATTTTTATTTTTAAAACATATAATTAAATATAATTTGTTAAAAGGTAATATAATGTCCAAAATAATAAAAATAGTCAATAAAATGCCCAGTTTGGCCGATTTTTTCCGAGTTGGGCCGACTACTCGGTCGATTTTCTTCCGGCCGACTTTGTACTCCGATTTTTTTAAAATCGCCTCGAAATGACGCCGACTAGCGAGTACTCGCCGAGTACTCGGCCCCACTGATTGATGTCAGTTGGCTTTGAAGATATATATATGTGTATAATTGATGTTGAAACATGACGAGACAAACCTGGTCAGCGATGGTGGCTTCTGATGTCGACGGGATGGCTGAATCAAATAAAAAGAAGAGTTTTTTGTAACCTGTAGATAAAAAAGTACTGCTCAGTCTCAACCTCACAAGACCGACGACGGCTGAATGATTTGGAACGATGGAAGTTGTAAATCGGAACCCTAATTTATATCGGGATAGTAGGTTTGTTGTAAAAGTAACTTGTTGATTGAGAATTATGGAGAGAGCAAGGCGAGAAATTATTTGGTGATTAAGTCATTGATTGGAGAAATATTACAAATAATCAATTGAAGTGGGAATATATCAAAAGTTTATTTCCACTTGGAGGCTTAAAGTCTTACCGAATCAAGTCAAATATTTGAGGATTCTTACAAATTTAAGGATTTTCTACAAGTTAGAGTATATTGCAAATTTAAGGAATCCCTACCAATATAGAGAATCCTTGAGAATTTGGGAGTCCCTACAAACTCAGAAATTCTGATAAACTTAAATTCCAATCCAAATTCGTCCATATCAAAAGCATAGACTTCAAGCAGCATCTCCGACATGCGGCGACGGCATGACAACGACGCATCTTGAAGTGGGGGCATTTGTAGACACATAAAAAGTCAACAAAAATAAAATCGTTGAATTGTCAAACCACATGTGGACCCGGTAATTCATATACGTGGCACGTGAGTCAGCAAAATCAAAAAGACTTAGGAAGTACACGTGGCGACGTGTGGGTGGTCGATCAACAACAAAATCGTCAAATCCCGACCGAAAACAAATATTAAATGTCAATCGATAATCATACATCAATCAAGTTAAACTGATTATCTGACATTTAATCAAGTTGACGTAATACCTTATCGGTCATAATCAAGTCAATCAATAAATACCGATTGATTTAATTATGTAATTAATTATAATTAAATCAATCAAAATTGATTGATTTAATTACACCGTTAAGGAAATACTATTAAATGGTGTCTACAAAACATTCCTTACACGGAGAAGTATTGACACTATAAATACCTCCTCTCATATCAAGAGGAGGACTTCCGACCAGAGAGAAAAAAATTACTCCCGAGAGCTCAGAAGTTTCAAAACTCTTCCGAAGAACAACCAAGCTCCTAAATAGCCTGTTCTTCACCAAATCCAAACACAAATCTCAAACACTTGCCACGTGATCAATTCTCGTGACTACTTTTCCACCTCAAGAACAAGTGTCTTGTCACCCTAGAGTTAAATCCAAATTCGGAGATAGAATCAGAGGAGTTCACAAAGATTTGTAACCCGCAAATTCATCAATAAAATTATATTATTTTGTACACGTGCTGTTTTGTCATTTACGCAGATAATTTCGTATTTACACCAAGTTATATGCACAATGCTGCAGCCCAAATTTGAATAACATACCCAAGCGACCAACTTGCTGCCAATGCTGGCATGTAATTACTCTACCACAAAACATTTTCAAGTAGCAAATACTGCCCCTCATAGTTCGCATCCATGATTTTAACACAAGTAATTATTCGATTTTTATTCCATGAGTTTAACACAGATTTACCATAAAACTCCATATGTGCATTGTCTTGATACCCTGTCTTTTCGTTCAAGAACTATTCCTTCTTTTTTGAGCTGATATTTGAGTTAAGAGCTTCTTGCTTTTAGTATATGGGCTCTCTACCATGCCAAAAGATACTAATGTCTCCATGAATCGTATTATGCTAAGAAAACCCCAAATAGCACTGGCAAAGATTGACATCGACACACCTTCAAGTGTGTGTGTGCTCACACAGTTGCAGACATATCCACATGTTGCATGTAGTTCATGAATCATGATATATTTGTCTTTGTAGATATGACCCTAATATGCAACAAATGGGTGCTGCTTTTTATCTCAATGTTTTATGAAACCCAACTACTATGAGAGTGTTTCTTTAAATTCGATGATTTCCTTAGAAGAAATATGTTAAAAATCTCAAGTATTGCCAGTGACCATATAAAATAAAACCCAATTAATGATAAACTTCAGGTTGAAGATGATACCGTCTGTATCATGTGTTTGCTGCAGCAAATAATTCTTCTGTCACAAAGATAAAAGTAGCTAGCAGACCTAAATGGATGGCGCCTGCACCTGAAACCTTAAAACTCAATGTGAATGGAGTTTTTCTATATAATGGTACTGAAGGAGGCATTGGAGGTATTCTTAGAGACTCACAAGGCTCTGCATTAGCCGCTTTTGCCTCTCATATTTCAAATATGGCATCGCCTAAGCAGGTGGAACTTGAAGCTATTAAAAATGCTCTTCAATGGCTACTGAAGTTGCAGTATCAGAATGTGGAAATTCAAAGTGACTGTCAGCTGGCAGTAACTGATATTCAAGTATCGGATTATATGGAGTTGGAGTTTGGTAACATTCTGCATGACATCCATCACTCTTACAGTTTTGCAAAATGTGTCTATCACTCTTGCTCTTAGAACCACTAATGCAGTGGCACATAGACTAGCTAACATAGCTTTTGAGCAATATGCACAACTTGAATGGTTGGATTCCATCCCAATCTCAATTAGAGATGTAGTGGATTTTGATTGTAAGCATCTATGATGATCAATAAAGTTCTAGGGCTACTGTCCGGGCTACTGTCTTTTTCTTCCTCGATCAACAAAAATTACAATTAAGGTATTATATTAAGAGGTATTGACCATTCACTACAAATGAAAAAATTAGTGACCATTAGGTCTAAAAAAGTTTTAAACAGTCAATTCCAATAGTTTGTATAAAAAGTCATGTATACCCTCATTCTCATTCATTTAGTCTCCGATCAGATCAAAATTATATCTCCTCTCTCTCTATCATTTCTCTAGATCTCGATCTCTCTTGCTCTCTCACTCAAATCATCGTTGTTGGCGATCTCACCTTCGCATCCACCATCTCTTGCAACCTCTTCCTCGCCCGTCGCTCTGCACCAAACCTTCACCTCTACAGCGGTCACCAACGAAGGTCTGCTTGATCCGATCTTCTGGATCCATACTCTCATTCACCGTCGTGATCAAGTCGTCCATTGGATCCGAGTCGGGGCTTGCAACACATGTAGCAACTGTGCTCATTAGTGAGGGTTTCGTCGTCGTAGAGCGCATGCTAGGAGAGATCGGGTCGTCTTGGTCGTTAGAGGCAGAGATATGGAAGCAGGTCTCCTCAGAGTATCAGACTCGAGTGGGTGGCCTCAAACGCTTTGCATCCAAACTCGAGAACCGAAGAAGAGGAATGCAAAACAACACCCTCTCTCTCTTTATCTATCTTTCAACTTTTTTAAGGGGTAGTAAAGTTGGTTGTGAATAGGAATGTGGTTTAGGGGTTCAGTGAGAGTTTATTAGGGGTAGTAAAGTTAGATGTGACCATAAGAATGTGATCTAGGGGTTCAGTAAGAGTTTATTAGGGGTAGTAAATTTGGTTGTGCAATAAGAATGCGGTTTAGGAGATCAGTAAGACTTTATTAGGGGGTAGTAAAGTTGGTTGTGACGATAGAAATGTGGTGTAGGACTTATGTGGGAGTTTATTAGCAGATAGTAAAGTTGGTTGTGCAATAAGAATGTGGTCTAAGGGTTTAGTGAGAGTTTATTAGAGGGTAGTAAAGTTGGTTGTGCAATACAAATGCAGTTTAGGGGTTCAGTCGGAGTTTATTAAGGGGTAATAAAGTTGGTTGTGCAATAGTGGTTGGTGTTGGTGTGGTTCTTGCTACCACATTTCAAGAAGGATAGAGGAATGTTGTGCAGCTACGACTTCACCAGTGTTGTTGTCATTGCTCTGTCGTAGTCTTCTTCTTCTTTTTCTTCTTCAACTAACACAAACCACAACCTGATGCTTCACATCAATAACGTAAAGCAAAAGCCTCTCTCTCTGACCATTGCTGCCCATAAACCTTCTCTCTCTAACAACTAGAGAGAGTCAGAAGAACCAGACTAAACCATAAGCCACTGCCTCCAGATCTCTCTCTCTTTTACTTTCTCTGTATCTCTTTTTTTAACTTTATTATAGGGTAGTACAGTTGGTTATGTAATAGAAATGTGGTTTAAAAGTTCAGTGAGAGTAGTGAAATTGGTTGTGCAATAGAAATGCAGTTTAGAGGTTCAGTGAGACTTTATTAGGAGATAATAAAGTTGGCTATGACGATAAGAATGTGGTTTACGGGTACAGTGAGAGTTTATTAGGAGGTAGTAAAGTTGGTTATGACGATATGAATGTGGTTTATGGTTTAGTGGGAGTTTTTTAGGGGTTAGTAAACTTGATTATAGATTTCAGAGAGATTTTGGTAGCCGGTGACTGGAGTCTGGCCGGTGGTGACCGAAGTCAGTGAGGTGTCGGTCATGTCTCCTCTCTCTTTTATTTTCTTTCTCTAAGTATGTTTTAATGTGTGAGGGTAGAATGATTATTGAAATATTGTAGGTTGTTATGAGTTTTGTTGGAATGGACATATTTTTTTTTTAAAAAAAAGTTGAAATGGTCAATCTTTTAAAAAACTGTTAGAATGAGAAACGAGGTCTAAAAATTTACAGTAAATGAATATTTTCTGAATATATTTATTTTGTTGTTTGAAAATGATCCGTATGTTGTAATTTGATTGGTTAAGGGTTGTGACATGGTCCTCCGGAGAACGGAAAAATTTCTCCTGGAAAATCCATGAACCGTAAGTCTTCGCCCCAAGTCTTCTTCAATCAGACAAGAGACATCAATACTTCAAAGTCTGTCTTCTTCTGAAACTCTTCTGGAAGTGTGGTCAGTTGCCTCGCTTCCTTCTCATTTCTACGAAGGCTCCATAGACGCGTTAGCTCTCAAAATTTTCGTCTTGATAGTTATTATCACTCATTATATGAACTTGTTCATCTTCTCTTAGATGATGACCCAGATAGGAAAACATTCAGTAGCGTCAAATTTTTACATTGCCTTGTTCTGGGTTTTCATATTTCGTTGTCTTTCTAGTTTTGGATCTTGTACTGATGTTGAGAACTTGAGTCTGTCAGTTTTAACCGAACCCCGTTTTCGGAGTTGGGTGGTGTTGTAAACTTGTAGAAATAATGGACCTGGCTATTACCGCAGTTACCACAATTGTAGGGGCTGCTCTAGGATCAGCGTTCCAGCAGCTCTTTGATAGTGTCATAAAGGCACACAGAAAAGCTACAAAGTTCAAATCCATCTTCAACGATCTCAAATCGACACTCGAATCTTATCAAGAATTGGTTCAGTATATAGAGAAAGTTGACAGCAATGTTCCACCAATGCAGGGCCTAGATGATTTCAAAGTGAAGATGGACGAGGGCAGACAGCTTGTTGAAAAGTGCTCCAATATTCATCCGCTGCAGTTGAAGATGAGTTTCATCAAAAGTCGCAATGTGGGAAAACTTCGAGCATTGCACACCTCTCTTCAAACACTCTTCCGCATACTAAAATGGCATGTAGAAATCAACATGATGGACAAGGTGAACAAATTGCAGACGTCGGTCAACCGAATGCATCAAACCGTGCTGGCGCAAAGACAAGCCGGAAATCCGCCGTCGTATGCAGTACCTAATCCGCCGTCCTATACTGTTGGATTGGAGAAGCCTTTGGAGGATTTGAAGATGTAGTTTCTATATAATGATCAAGTGTCAATGTATGTGCTCACTGCTCCTGGAGGATACGGGAAAACCACTTTGGCACAGAAGTTCTGTCAAGATGAGCAAGTCCGAGGTAATATACAGAAATCATATAATGTATGCATTACTTTGTTTGTTCTATTGAGTAAAGTCTTTCTCTGCATAATTGAAGTGTGTTAATATTGGTTTTAAGAAATTTAACATGACATTATTTGCACTAGTTGTGTTGTTATATATTTCTTTTGCTTTTTTTACAGAAAAATTTAAGAATATTTGCTTTGTCACTGTTTCGGAAAAGCCCGACGTGGACAGTATTGTAGAAGAACTGTGCCAGAGCACTGGATCCCCAGTACCTGCATTCCAGAATGAAGCTAATGCACTACGCCGGCTGGAAGTAGTTTTGGTAGAAGCAGGACAGAATCCTCTGCTTTTGGTCTTGGATGATGTTTGGCCAGGCTCTTCAGAATCCCTGCTTGACGAGTGCCATAAAGTCAGAAGTCCAAATTACAAGATTTTGGTGATATCAAGATTTCATTTCCCAAGATTTGGTTTTTCATATCCATTAAGACCACTAAATGATGAAGATGCAATGTCCCTTTTTCTTGATACAACATCTTTGCAAGATAGCGAGTTTCATATCCCAACAGCTTTGGTGACAAAGGTGATTTCTCAATTTTCATATCAGACATATCTGCTTGTTTAGTCCTCATGAAAAGATTTTCTCACCTCTTTACTTCATTAAGTAACCATACACTAGTCATATATATTGATGTCATGATTTGGGCCAATTGTACTGCAGATTGTACAGCTCTGTAAAGGATTTCCACTTGCCATTACCGTGATCGGAAAAGAATTGCGCAACAGACCAGAAGAGATCTGGGAAAGAAGAGTGACAGAATTGTCTAAAGGTTCTTCTATTCTTGATTGTGAGAAATTGTTGCTTGATATACTACAGAGTAGCCTAGATGCCTTGGGTAAAGAAGCGACTTTAGCCAAGGAATGTTTCATAGACCTCGGTTCATTTCCTGAAGACCGAAGAATCCCTGTTGCTGCCCTCATTGATATGTGGGCAGAGTTGCATGACCTACATTTGGATCCTTCATCCATTGCTTACTTGTATGATCTCAGCACCCGCAATCTAGCGAACCTTATAGCCATCAGGTAAGCATGCATGCTTGTATTGTTTGTCTGTTCCGATATAAATATTCTTTTATACACTTTTCCTTAAATTTCTCATATTGTTCCACTAATAACTAGTTACACATTGCAATACTGTAAATATGTAATGATAAATATTTTTCATTTAACTTGATCGTGTCCAGGAATGCAAAGGAGGGTACGAATGGCTACTATAGCAAACACTTTGTTACCCAGCATGATATGCTTAGGAGCCTGGCAATTCATCAAGCTGGTCATGACTCAGTAGGACACAGCAAAAGGCTGAACATAGACATATGTGGAGACGTTATTCCAAATTGGTGGACAGAACATAAACTAAGACCCACAAAGACAGGCTTATTATCTATCTCAACCGGTAATTGTCTCGTCTCTCATGATATAAAGTAACGAAAAAATATATATAAATATATATATATATATATATATATATATAAATATATATATATAGTAACCTAGCTTCATTTTAAAATTAAAGTGTGAAATTTCTTATTTTACTCATTTTTCAATAATATTTCCATATCTCCTTCGTTCGATTGATAGATAATAATATAGATCATTTCTGCAAAGTTTCATCAAATTTGATTATCATTAAGGCTACAAATTGTGTGAAATGCATGAACAGACTAAAATTTGTGCAACAAGAACTGTTTGTGTAAATCACGATTAGGAAAGCTCAAACGATTGTCAAATTTGATAAAATTTGGTAGGCGTCTATACATTATTATCTATAAAATGAATAAAGGAGATGTGAAAATATTACTGAAAAGTAAGTCAAATAAGGAACTTCGTACTTTACAAAGATTCGATATATACAGTTCTTATTCAGAGCGAAACTTCGCTCTGAAATTAAAGTGTGAAGTTCTTTATTTAACTCGTTTTCAATCATATTTCCACATCTCCACCGTTCAGTTTGAAGAACCTAATGCATAGATCATTTTTGTCAAGTTTTATCGAATTTGATGATCGTTTGGGTTTTCATAATCGTTATTTACACAACCAGTTCTGGTTAGACAGATTTATGATTCGTTCATTGATTTAATCTAATTTGGTACCTTAACAATCACCAATGTGGATGAAACTTGGCAAGAGTGATCTATGCATTAGGTTTTACAAAATGAACGGTGGATATGTGAAAATATGACCGAAAAACGAGTCAAATAAGGAAATTCACACTTTAATTTCAGAGCGAAACTTCGCTGTGGATAGGAACTATGTGTGTGTGTGTATATATTATCTAAATGAGTATGTTTAATTTATATAAATTAAACAACTATATTGTATTTAATTTATCTAAATGAGTGTTTTTATTAGACAACTACCATGTATTAATTTTAGAAGAAATGCCCATTTGCACAAAAATAAAAAAAAAGTCAAACCCCAATCCTATGTAAAAAAGTCAACAACTCATTCCAATAAATCTTATAAAAATGACAATTATACCCACCTCACTTTTATCTCCTTTCTCTGTTTTGATCTTGATCTGAAACTCTCTCTCTAAAGGAATTATATTATTTTAATCTCATTTTACCTTTTTAGAGGAAATGTCTATTAGCCTTAAATTCAGAGATTTTTTTTCTCACTAACAAAATTAACTCTTAAAATTCTCATCAACCCTATAAACTCTTAGGGTTTAGGGTTTAGTAAAGGTTTCAATGCATTAACGATCATCAAAAATTTTGAAAATTATATAAGTGATCTACTTATTTATACTTAAAAATTGAACGGTAGAGATGTGATATACCCTAATGTTTGTCCGACTAATATTTACCCACTAACAACAGAGAGCGTATTCTTTGCAGATGAGGCTTTTTCATCCAAATGGCACAATATGCGTCTACCAAAAGCAAAAGTTCTAGTTTTGAATTTTCAGTCAAAGAATTATGCATTTCCCAAATTCAAGAGGAAAATGTCAAAGTCATTGAAGGTTCTAATAGTCACAAATTATGGTGTCATACCAGCTGAAGTGAGTAACTTTACATCGTTGGGTTCTCTATCCCAACTGAAAAGGATAAGATTAGAGCGCATTTCAATTCCTCCTATTACCAAGAACTACATAAAGTTGAATAGTCTACAGAAGATATCTTTGTTCATGTGTAGCATCGGTCGAGCTTTTAGCAACAGATCCTTCAAACTTTTTGAGGCATTCCCAGGCCTTGAAGAAATCAACATTGACTATTGCAATGATCTGGAGAAATTACCTGCTGACCTTTGTCTTCTGATTCATCTAAGGAAGCTCAGTATCACCAACAATCATAAGTTATGTGCCTTGCCAAGAGAGATTGGAAAACTGGAGAATTTAGAACTTTTGAGGTTAAGGTCCTGCACAGAATTGTCAGAGTTTCCAGAATCGGTTAGGAAACTCAAAAAGTTAAAGGTTCTTGACATATCCCATTGCTTCACCATTAAGGAGTTGCCTGAACATATTGGTGAAATGTGCCGTTTAGAAACGCTGAACATGAGGCAGTGCTTGAGATTGACAGAGCTGCCTGAATCAATTTTGTATCTTGAAAGGTTAACTGATGTGATATGTGATGAGCATACAATAGGTTTATGGGAACCTTACCTGCCCAGTCTCGGAAGCAACATAAAGGTCAGGGTGGTGAAAGAGAAATTCAGCCTAGATTGGCTTCATCAGTAGCTTTACTCTTGGGACTTGAGAGAGCTGCTTTCATTTCTCTATACATGTATAATGTCATTGTGCTCATTTTCTTCCTTGTTTTCGCCGTTTATTTTTTGTATTCTTTGCTTTTGTCAAACATGTTGTAGTGTTGTACTCATGAGATATTATGGGTGTTTTGAAATCTGTGGAGAACATCGTTTGAATCTTCACCATTTTTCCAAGGCTACATGAAATGACACCACAAGGTTCATATATATATATCAGGGGAGATCTGAAGCGGACGTCCGTGAAATATGAAAAGTGCGGACGGAGTTAACGACAGCCGTTGATGGCGTTTAATGAAAATTAAAGACCAAGATTGAAAGTCGGCAGCGCGGGTGAAAAGGAACGAATGGAGCCGACAGCTATTCAGTCTCGTTCCACTCTCTCACTCTGTCGTGCTCTCTCTCTCTCTCTATCATTTTCCATCCCAAATCGATCTCCTCCAAATCGTTTCATACTCGATCTCGCACAGGAACCACGATTCTTCCCAAGCCCAGCTTTTTCCTTTTCCTTTCTCAACCTGATCTTGTGTCGCACCTTCTCCACCCTAAATCAATCTCGTCGAAATCATTGATGTTTGATCTTGCCCTGATTGCCCGATTGGTGAGAAGCCCAGCTTTCTCCTCTTCCTTTCTTTTAAAGATGTTGTTTTTGATATAAGAAGATGGTTCTTATAATGTATTGTTTGCAAGCAGGTTTTCCAGACCAAGTTCGCAAAAATAGGAGTTGGTGAGAAACCTAATTACTTTTTAAGTTTTGGTGAATTTGGGTGTATGATATTACCAAATAAATTGGTAATTTGGTATACCTGTTCTATTTGTTGAACATATCTTATCATTTTATTTTTCTGGAAGGCAAGACTGAAAAATTTGTTTGGCTAATATATCATTTTCATTTCAGCAATTTGCTGGGATCAGTGGTTTCCTGAGGGAGCCCGAGCTTTGGTTCTTCAAGGTGCAGAGATTTTGTTTGATCCTACTGTTATTGGTTTTGAACCTAAAGAAGGAGAACTTGATTCTCGGGATCACTGGAGGCAAGTAATGCAAGGGCATGCTGAGGCAAATTTGGTAATTTTCTCATTAGTAGTTTGGCCAATTTGCTTTTGACCTGGAATTCAGTTAAGTTTTCTGAAGATCTGAAGCTCATTTGTTCTGGACAATTTGTGTTAAGGTATGTTAGACTTAATTATTCTTTGTTTTGTTTATCTACACAATTCCAGATTTCACTTCATTTTGTAACAATTTCTCCAGAGAAATTGAGAGCTTCTATTAGAATATTTTGAGCATTACATAGTATTTGAAATAGCTTATGTTTGTTGTTGAGAATGTCTATCAGAATATTTCAAACATTACATAGTATTTGAAATAGCTTATGTTTGTTGTCTTCTATAGACCAAAAACCTTTTAAAGTAGTGGAACAAATCCTACATTAATCTAGATTTGATGAATTCAGGTGCCTGTAGTAGCATCAAACCGCATAGGAAAGGAGATAATTGAGACTGAGCATGGAAAGAGTGAGATTACATTTATTGGTAACTCTTTCATAGCAGGTATGTATCACTGCATTTTTGGCAACCTGAGAATTGGGGCTACCTTTATATAATTGATCTTCTGTGGTTGGATGTTCATTTAAACAAATCTTTTAACTCGCATTTTGATGTTCAGGACCTATTGGAGAAATTGTTATAGGTGCTGATGAATTGATGAAGTTGACTAGTGGCAGAGTTTGATTTGGATATGATCAAATGCAAGAGGCATAGCTGGGGAATATTCCATGATCGACGTCCAGATTTATACAAGGTGCTACTGACGTTAGATGGCAACAACACCCTATAGTATGCATGTTGCAGTAATTTATAATGGAAGTACTTAAAACACATCAGCATCATGCACTAAGTTTAGGAAGTATAGTGATCATGCAGTGATTACTGACAGGATCCTCAGTTGCATATCTGTTGGCCAATCATGAATAAAATTTGGGTTTATTCTAGAGGAAGAATTTCAAGTACCCTACCATGTCAAACTCACTGCCTCCCAGTAATCTGGTATCTCGCTCTTCCATGTCAAATTTTGATCTCATACGTCTTATTGTATCTTGAATTTCATTTTGTTGAGCATCTATTTCTTTTGGTTTAATTTGAGCATTAATTGGTTGTTCAACTTATTTTCAATGTGTGTGCATACATGTCATTACTAGTTGCCTGCAAATTCAACTGTGTACAGATGTATGGCATGCTTAATGTCTTAGACAGCTGTTCTTATTTTTGTTTGCCTGATGATTAAGTTACTGTTGCAACCGGATCTGGATTTTTTTAACTGATCAGCCTATTCTATTCTTTGTTTTGCAGATAAGCCTATTGCTGTTTATATGGTTGATATTTAATTTTTTTTAAAACCGATCATCTGATGTCTACAATCCTTGTTTTGCAGAATAAGATGCAAGGACTATTGACTGTTGTTTCTATGAATTAATCATCATTATGTAAAGATGTACAAATTTTCTGTACAAGGTAGTAGAGGACAGTTCAGATCTGATGTATTTTGCTGTTTGGAACATGTTTGTTCAGATAAGATGAAGTTGGTATTTTGGGCATGTTTGTTCATGTCAGAGTAGCACCAAGTTTGTATACAGGAACATGCTTGTTCAGATCAGATCATAACTCACTTTGTATTTTGTAACATCTTTGTTCAGATCAAGTTTGTATTTTGGAACATGTTTGTTCATATCAGATCACAACCGTGTAAAAACACAACTGTATATCAGAACCAACTCTTGTATTTATTTCCAACTTATACAAAAACAAGAGATAATTGAAGTTTCCAGTAGTATATATGTTTTTCCTATACACAACTAAGCTAGAGAAATTCAGTTGGTGTAGTACTGTAGCTTCACCATTATACACAAAGTCAACTTTCTCGTATATAATTTCGAATGATGGATACAGCTTTATTTAGAGCCTCTTCTGATATTGAGTGATAACAGTTATACATCTGCAAGTTTCAAAAGAAGCCTCAGCAGTTACCACAGAACCTTAATTTCCAACTTTAGAAGAACATTTAGGATCAAAGACCATTTTGCAAATTTACCTCATTTTTGCAGTATTGGCAACTTGAACTCCAGCTATTGCATACTCAATTACAATACATTGCCAAAACATAGGCAACTCCATTATGAACACTTGGGACAACAAATTTTTTAAAGATGTGTACACAGAACAGAGATAAGACGAAGTTGAAAGTAAGAAAACAAACAAGATCAAGCATATCAAAATCAAGTATATATATGAACAAGCATATCAAAAACAACATCTTTAAAAGAAAGGAAGAGGAGAAAGCTGGGCTTCTCACCAATCGGGCAATCAGGGCAAGATCAAGCATCAATGATTTCGACGAGATTGATTTAGGGTGGAGAAGGTGCGACACAAGATCAAGTTGAGAAAGGAAAAGGAGAAAGCTGGGCTTGGGCAGAATCGTGGTTCCTGTGCGAGATCGAGTATGAAACGATTTGGAGGAGATCGATTTGGGATGGAAAATGATAGAGAGAGAGAGAGAGAGCACGACAGAGTGAGAGAGTGGAACGAGACTGAATAGTTGTCGGCTCCATTCGTTCCTTTTCACCCGCGCTGCCAACTTTCAATCTTGGTCTTTAATTTTCATTAAACGCCATCAACGGCTGTCGTTAACTCCGTCCGCACTTTTCATATTTCACGGACGTCCGCTTCAGATCTTCCCTGATATATATATATATATATATCATATATATATATCAGTCCGGATCAGGAGCGGAGGTCCGTTCCTAAGCTTAGGAACGGATTTCATCATTTTGACCCATTTTCCGATTGAATTTCCTCAAACTTCCTTCTAGACATATCTATATCATCTTGTTTAGATCATCTCTGCAAAATTTCAGCCAATTTGGTGATCAGGAAGACCTTCAAACTTATGTTACAAAAAAGATGGACAAATTGGACAGAATTCTGTCCGTCAGTTTTGTAACGCAAGTTTGAAGGCCTTTATGATCACCAAATTGGCTGAAATTTTGTAGATATGATCTACACAAGATGATATAGATATGTCTAGAAGGAAGTTTGAGGAAATTCGATCGGGAAGTGGGTCAAATGATGAAATCCGTTCTTAAGCTTAGGAACGGACATCTGCTCCTGATCCGCACTGTATATATATATATATATATACATATATATATACATACATACATATATATATATATATATATATATATCTTTGATCGTGTTCTTTTTTTCTGCTTAAACCCGACGAAAGATAATTTATTGAAACAAAAATAGAGAATTACACCAAAATAAAAGTGACCTGACTCTACTCCTACCAAAACCAAAAACGAACCTATAACTCCCAACAAAACATTAAGAGCTAACAAAAGCGAAATGTGGGAAACTCCAACCTACAAATTGCTATTGTAAAAGGGAAATAACAAAATTTGGAGGCAAGTCTCACCGCGTCAAACCTGTTGAATTCACATCTGCAACTCTATTACCTTCACGAAATATATGAAAAACGTGAAAGTTTATCTGAGAAATTTGGTACAAGCAATTTTCAAATATTGTAGACTCAGAGCGCCTAATACAATTTAGTCTAGTGGCATAAGTCTCTTCTTGTAAATGAGAGATTATTAGTTCGACTCACAATATTGTAGGACATTAATGCATTTAATTAAGAAAAAAATACTCAAGACTCAAGATTAATAAGTTAATAACAGCATACTACTTTATAAAATGACCTAATACTTCATTAGGTTACATATAATTGTTATGTTATTTACTAGTTGTCTTGTTCGTGCTTGAGTACTCTCATACGTAATGACAATTAAACTTTTTTGTTGAAGATAGGACTGAGACCTCACCGGCGGGCTGTTGTTAAGTACTCTAAATAGAATACTGTATGGCATATGTGATGGCAGAGAGCCAACTGAGAACAAGAAAGAGAACAAAGAGCAAATTGGGTTCTGGAGAGCAGTAGCTTTTCAGTTCTAATATTTCATTCTAATTCAACCAAAAGTGTCTCTCATCCTTGTACACTTTACATATAAATAAAAATAAAAAAGAGACATAGTTTTAAAGAGAATTAACTACTTGTAACAAGTTTCCAACGACACAACCAAGAGACTTTTAACACTAAGAGCATCTCTAACGGTGGTGTCAAAATCCACAGCTCCAACAGAAACAAATGAAAGGTTTGAGCCTCTCCAACCCAACCTTTAAATCCACGGTGGATGACTTTTCTGGCCTCATCTTGTCAAATTTGACATGCTCAACTCCTCTTGTCAAATCTTTTTTTATTGTTTCTCTCCTTCCCCTTCTTCCTTATCTCTTCTCTTTCTACCCAGACTAATGTTCACGGCAGACCTTCAATCCTTCTATCTATGAATTTTTTTCCCACAATGCCCAATTCTTCACACCCAGGCCTTCATTAACATTCACCATTCATAGCACCGAGACAGAAAGGAGAGAATCAAGAGTTGGGAGTTCAGAAAGAAAGAAAAAACTAACAAATTAGATTGAAGACGAGATTGTCACCCACGGTCGCAGTATCGAAGTTGTGATTGACGGAGAAGCGAGAATGGTCGAGAAGAGAAGTGGTAGGTGTGGTGGTGAAGTTGCGGAGAAATCAATCGAAGTGAAGGTGAATTCTGTATGGTGTGTGACTGGTGTGGATCGGTGAGAAAGAGATAGAGGTAGTGGTTCTTGTTTTGGTCAAAGAGTTAGTTTGTGTTAATAAAATACTTCTATATATATATATATAAACAGATTTGTTGGAGTGAACATTTATCGATTCTGTCAAAATCCACCTCATATGTCAAATTCAAATATGACAAAAAATTATAATACACTCATTGAAGTTGCTCTATCTCTTGCCAAATTATAGTCCAATTCTTGAGCACAAGCGCAGTTGTACTGTTTGTGTGACTTCTTAACTGATAGCTTTGTTTTTCTTGATTGCGTTGTTTCAAAAGATGAGATATTTGCTTTGGTACCATATATACTAAGTTTTCCCTCAAATGCTCGAACATATTTGTCGTTTGTTCTTTTGTTCTATAAATCGCACTAAATGATGTAAACATTCTGCATTATAATAGTGGTACCGGTAACTTGGTAACAACCCGCTTTGGTGGTCGGACTTAAAAATTATCGTTGGACGTAGATCCGCCGGTAGAAAATTAACAAATCGGTTGGAAAGTTTATTATCCACAAGTACATCTACATTCTACAATGTACATAAACGTATTATTCCAAAAAAAATAAAAATACAAATTGTAACCAAAGCAGAAGTACGTTATATGTACAACATGTCTGACATGTTACTCTTAAAAGAACTGGTAGGAATTGAAAGGAAGACCCCCGAGTCTGAACATGAACGGCAACCTTTCTGGACCAAAGTGTCAAATTTCCACAAGTACATTTTACCCCCAGACTATGAGAGAGTTTTTAATTTCATACCTAAGTATTAAATTTCTTCATTTGCCTACCCGAACTTAGCTCCGTTAGTCACCTTCATACATTGGTTAAATAAACCGTTACAAAAAATGTAAATGGCTTAGGTGGCAGTTAATTTCTGAAGTGTGCGGTTAGTGCTGTGGTGACCACTGCCACACAATTAAAGAAAAAAAAAGTAATTCGAACCTGAACAAGAATTTAGTTTGTTGAGATTAGAACTCAGAAGGAACAAACCAACTAATCTAGGTAGAAAGTGGAGAATTTGATACGAATCAGAAAACGAAAGACAAAATGAGGAGCAGAAAACCCATTATCCCAGAGAAATCCCAAAACTTCTCAGACTACCACTACCAATATCTCATTGAACAACCCAACAGATTCGTCCTAAACATCCTCAAATCTACAACCAGAGCTTTATCCATTCCTGGAAACAATAGAAGAGTCTATCTTTTTGTCTACAAATGAAGTAAGATCGACCAACTAAAACAAGAGCCAAGGAGGAGGTGCTCTATCACCGATTGATATGAACTTCGAAAACTTAGATCTAGGGTGTACCGAAAGAAACTAGATTTCCAACTGCAACATTCTGGCAATGGCTTCGAAACCCCACCAGTTTATTTTTCTTCATTCACTACACTGAAGCATCGTACACAAGCCAGCGATCTGCCTCCACGACCAGACGCGCCTTCTAATTGGAAGCCGTTGATGGGCACTGATGGTGATTGATCAGGACTCAAACTTGCAGATTGGTTCGACGCTACAATCGGAAAAGCGAAACCTATCTGGGCATGTTTCGGCGGAGAAGGAAAAAGTACCCGTGGTTTGGAGGTTTGAGGTTGTCTTTCACATCCACCTCGTCAATTAATAGCCACCTGGTCAGTTAAATGCCATGTCAGCTATTAACAGTTTTTTTTGTAACGGTTTCTTTAACCAAGGTATAAATGTGACTAACGGAGCTAAGCTCGGGGACGCAAATGAAGAAATTTGATATTTAGGTATGAAGTTGAAAACGCTCTTATAGTTTAGTGGGTAAAATGTAATTAAGCCAAAAAAACGGCAACTTTTCTAACGTCTAAAATTACTGCGGTCGATTCCCTATGTTTAGTCTTTGTGGCTTCCCTTTCATTACTAGGAAAGTTCCATAGACTGTAGTATGTCTCCTCTCTATTCTCATCCCTATTGGAAATTCTGAATTACAAAATCTTACTTTCTTATACTTATGGACTTTGGTAGATGGTAAAAACCAAGGGACTAGGTCCTTGCAGCCAAGTCTGACCACTTGAACACCTTCCGGACTTTTTTAGTTTCTAACTAGATTGAAAGGTAGCAAGTTTCTCTGATTTTGGCCTTGGTAGGTCTGAATTTGAGGTAATCATGGCTCTGGATTTGGTGGGAGGACCTCTGTTTACGCTGCTGTATGATGGTGTTAGGGAAGCCATGGCCAAGACCACGCAGTTCAAATCACTCCTTGCAGATCTCAAATCCACACTAGACTCTTTGCAGCCTAGAATCATTGAGCAGATTAGAGATCACAACACCGAGTTGGGTCTTCCAAACGAGGAAATAGAAGATCTTCAAAGAAAAATGGAGGAGGGGGTGGAACTTGTTGGGAAGTTCTCCGAGTTTCGTGTGTGGAACTACTGCTGCATAGGGGATTACACTGATCAGCTCATTGAATTGGAGAGGGCTCTTAGAAGATTGCTGGAAACGATGAGGATTCAAGAAGCGAGGGATGTGAAGGAGAACTTGCTTCTGTCCAGACAGAACCGCGACAAACTTGATGAATTGAGTAGGAGGCTCATAGATATACAGAAGTTGTTAGTGCAGCAGCAGCAGCAAGGTGGGGGTGTTGCGGAGGCCACGGATTCGGGAAATAGTACAGAGGTGGTTCCTGGGTCAATTCAAGGGAACGGCATACAAGGTCACTTTCTTCGACAATGGTTTTCCACAATTTACTACTTTAGTTTGTACCTTTGTGTGGCTTGGTTTTGAGTCTCTTGAATTTCAACTTCCAAATGAGATTGGGAGGTTGCCGCCCCAATTTACAGGAGAGCTGATATCACCTAAAGAAAATCTTTCAAATGAGATGAACATTTTGTAAGGCAGTGATTTTGAGAGTATTGAGTTGTACTAGTTTTGTAGTACTTGGTTTTGAGAATCTTAGAATTTATACATTCTTCGGTTCCAAATGACACTTAAATTTTGCATATTCTGTTTAGAATTTCATCACTTTCTATACTTTAGACTGACAGAGCCAATTGTCCTGATTTCGGCTGTCTTGTAATTCTAGCAGTGGCGGCATTAGATGGAGGAGATACTCTGGGAGTTGTATTCGGGATGCTATTTGATGCTGTTTTGGAAGTGGAGGAAAAGGCTGTCATGTTTAAAACCCCCCTTGGTGACATGAAATCCACACTAATTTCCTTAAAACCGCTAATTGAAGAGATGGCACAGCGTAACAAGGTATTGGTTCTCCCAAAGGATGAGCTAGAACAATTTACGAAACAAATGGAGAAGGGTGTGGAGCTAATTCCCAAGTGTTCTAAGGTTCATCCCTGGTCCAGCTGCAAAAGATCCAGGTACACTGAAAAGCTTATTGGATTGGAAAATTTCCTTCAAGGACAGTTGTATATTCTCAAAAGGCAGGTAGCAAAGGATGTAAGGAACACCGTAGTTTCAATAAGGAATGTAGAGGTGGTAATTGAGCAAATTGAAAATAGTGGTGTGCTACAAAAACAATTTCAGTCTGAAGATTGTTCAGTGGTAGCTGAAACTTCGCAGCCTACTGTTGGATTGGGTATAGTGAATGTGCAGGAAACAAGGGATGAACTGGAGACAATGAGTTCGACAAGGAATACAGATTCAGGGGTCAAGCCTATTGAAGAGAGTGGTATGGTGCTACATCAATCTAAACCAAACTGGTCAGAGGCAGCTGAACCTTCATCGCCTACTGTTGGGTTGGATGTAGTTGATGTAAAGGGAAAGAAGGGTATGGAGGAGACAATGAGTTCGATAAAGAATACAGAAGCAGGCGTAGAACCAATTGAAGGGGGTGATGATGTAAAAAATCAACTTAAATCTAAAGGTTGGTGAGCAACTTCTAAACTTACTTTACTTGCACTTTGGATTAGTAAGATAATGTTTGATTAGAAGAAATGAATGTAACCATTCTTATTGGTTTCACATAGAAGAATGGAACTGTAAATTCTCCATGTCATTCCACAAAATTAGAAATGCTTGTCCTATTTCAAGAATTCACTTGACTATAGTATTCTTGATTCCCTACTCTCATTCTCATGTTTTTTCATTTCAGGAAACAAAAATGCTTCCGAGGATTACACATTGCTCTCTCGTATGTTCTATTTCCTTCTTCGATATGCATATTCCAAGTTGTCCTGAAGATCTTTCTTTAATTTTCTGTGACCCTGAAAGTCCCTCTCTGGTTTATGCATATGATTTTCTATTCTTCAGGTATATCTAGAATGTTACGCAAGAAGGACACTAGCAGCAATGCAGGAACAAATATGTTACTGCAGGAGAAAGCTTCAATGTTCAGAAGCAAAGATGATAATCAGCCAATAGATGGCCAAATTTCCGAAACACCCAACTTGAGAGCTTTCAGTTTAAAAGAGTTAAACACTGCTACAAGGAATTTCAGCACAATACTAGGTAATGGCGCCTTTGGGAGGCTTTTCAAGGGTTGGTTGGATGAGACGACTCTTGCACCTTCTAAGCCTGGCACGGGAATGATTGTTGCTATCAAGGAAATAGATCGAGTAGATAATCTGTTGCAGGTACTGTTTTACTTTTCATCATCTGCATTTTATCAAATCTCCCTAACACAAACTTAAAAGATATCTGAACAAGTTGTGTCTTATCGAGCAAGAAATTATCCAACTTAGTATGTTAGAGTAACATCAACTTATATAACATTGTTAACAATGCAGGCAGAGGTGAACCTTATGGCAAGGGTTTCTCATCCCAACATTGTCAAGCTATTGGGATACTGTTCCAAAAAGGATCATCAGTTTCTTGTTTGGGAGTACATGCAGAACGGAAGCTTGGAAAATCATCTTTTTGAAAGTACGTTATCAATCATGAGAGTCTTTACATCACCTCAAAAATTCGTTATGATACTCTAGACTTTTCATTTCTGGTAGGCATCCCTGTCAAGGAACCACTATCTTGGGAAAACAGACTCAAAATAGCAATTGGAGCTGCCAAGGGATTGTGTTTCTTGCACAGTATACATATCATACACGGAGATATCAAACCCTCAAATATATTGCTAGATGAGGTTTGTACCTTATATCTTTCCTCTTCTCATTTATATCTCTAATGTTTATGATGTTTATCTCTGAGAAATAGGAACGGTGGTAGTACAAACAATCTAATTTCATTATTGCCACGTTCCTGACATTGATCAGACCATCCTTCCATGATTTTCCCCACTTTTGTAATTACATTCGGCAGGACTGCAATGCAAAATTATCAGATTTTTCGTTGGCAATTAAATCGGGGTCATATGAAGGAGAGTTAGAGCCTGTGACAACAGGCTTAGCTGGCACAGTCGGTTATATTGATCCAGCATACTTTTCGACAGGTATTGATCAGAGTCTCAAAGATGCAATGCAGCTATTTAAGTTTATCTGTCATTTCCGGCTAATTAAACCAGCTTGGTATGTCTTACCGTAAATTACAGGTCGTGTGTCTGTGAAGAGCGATGTGTATGGCTTCGGTGTTGTGCTGCTTGAGATTCTGACAGGGTTAAAGTCCATTGATCATAGCTATGAACAATGGAGTCTGGTTGAATGGGCTAGACCACTTCTGTGTGATGAAACAGAGTTGGAAACCATCATTGATGAGCAGATAAAAGGCCAATATTCTTTCGAGGAAGCCTTACAGACAGCACAGCTTGCTCTAAGATGTGTAGAAACAGACCCCGAAAGCCGACCTTCCATGGAAGAAGTCGTGGAGGAATTAGAATGCATTTAACATCAATCTTTTGCATGCAAGTTTTTCAGTGACGATGTTGTGTAAACAGTGGACCCCACAATCCGTAAACATTTCCGCTAAGCCGGAGGAATTTTTTTGGGTAAGGACGAGGAGCCCTATTTTAGTGAATTTTTTTGCTGCTGACAAAATAAGATTTCAAAATTTGTATACAACAAATTCTTTAAAAAAACTTATACAACAAAAAATAATTATACTCTTAATGAATTAAATAAACTACAATAGACCATTATAAGAATAATAAGTCTATTTTGCAATAAAAAAATTTATGACTGTTGACCGGACTCTTATGACCATTGACCGGTCTCCGATAACTGTTCACTTGACTCCGATGACTGTTGACCAGAATCTGGCGATCGTTGACCAGACTTCAATGGCAGTTGTCCGGACTCTGACGACCGTTGTCCGGACTCCGACAAACGTTGACCGGACACCGGGGGACGCGTCTATTGGGGGTAGTAGGGGGTCTACTAGAGACAGTAAGAGGGAGGTCTCTCAGGTGGTCAATCAAATGCAACTAGGGGTCAGTCAGAGGGTGTATATATTAGGGGTAGTAGGGAGTCTACCGGGGTAGTATAAGGGTCTATTGAGGGCAATAGTCCTCTCAGGGGTTAATCAGGGAGCAACAAAGGGCCCGCATGAGGATCTATATATTGAGGGCAGTAGGAGGTCTACTAGTGGTAGTCAGAGAGTCTAGTAGGGGTAGTCGCTAGGGTTCTATTGCGGCAATAGAACAATCAGTTAAGGGCCTTTCACAATGCCAAAATCTTAATTGTGGCATCACAATGCCAAAATGTCACAAAAGGTATAGATTTTTTTAGATAGAAGAGGTCAGCCTTTATTGATAAAATGATAAATTACAGATAACAGCATTCAACAACAATGAAGGATAAGAGAGACTTCCCGGAGGGATGAGAGAGATCACGTCGCCCGGCTCAAAGTGATGAGAGAGATAGAGAGGTATGGACAAGAGATAAAGAAGCAAGATTCGAACGAGCCAAACAAGGGTAATTTAGTCATGAGAAAAATAGGAAACGTCAAAAATTTTGTTAGCCAGAATTGATCTCTAAAAATATATAAGGTTGATAAGAATTTTAGAATCTGTTTTTGTTAGTGAAAAAAATGGGGCAATTACATAGAAATCTTCTTAGAGACATTTTATCTCATATAGGTCCACTCAAGCTTAAATATAGTTGTATGTTAGGTATTGAAGTTCAACATAGTTACAGAATGTCATCTCTAAGCAAAAAAATATATTATTTCTCTTATATTTATAAAAATACCATTCATTCTATGAAAAGTCTCCGGCCAACCTCCAGCGATGACTCCAACCGACCTCGGGTGAATTTTTCGACTGACCTCCAGTGAATTTTCCGGCCGACCTCCAATGAGGATTCCGACGACAATAAAAAACTACTACCGTCGGCAACAAAAGCTACTATCTTTGGAGTCAAAAGTTACTACCAACATAAATTAAAAATATTACCACCAACAAAAAAAGCTACTACCTTCAGCAACAAAAACTAATACTACAAAGACCAAAAGCTACTACTAGTAGCACTAAAAGCTACTGTCTACTACTATAAGAACTAAAAGCTAGTACCACTGACACTAAAAGCTACTACCTCAAGCTACAAAAACTAATTTCGCCACCAACGAAAGATACTACTGTAAAAGTATTATAACCAAGAAAACATATAATCGCTAAAAACAAAAACTAATACCACCAGCAATAATAGCTACTATAAATATGTTCAAAAGATATTACTATAAAATAATAGAGCTACTGATATCATCTTTAAAACAAATTGGTGCCTAGGGCAAAAAAAATTGGTGCTCCTATCTTTAAAACAGAAACGGGTTAAATGAAATTTAAAAACCAAATATCAAAATTTTACAAGAATTTTGACGAATTTTGATATTAAAATTTTTCATCTCAATATCAAAATTGTTGAATACCTAATACAAACATCAAAATTAAAGAATACTCATACCTGATTGTCTTTCAATCACTAATTAACTGGAAAAAATAGAGTATTAGAGGAGACGTGAGAAATTGAGAATGATTTGGATATGAATGAGCAATGTACCACTGGAACCTCATATTTAAAGAATAAATTATTTGGAGAGAGCAAACAGTCATTTTGTAGTTATTGCACTTTGTGTAGATCAAAGAAGAAGAAGAAGAAACGGTGAAGTAGTAGAAGAATACGAAGAAGAAGAAGAAAAGACGTGAATCATGTCTGCTAAAAGCTTAAATAATTGGTAAATTTTGTTTTTCTGATGCCTCTTTTAAATTTGGTGTCTTGTTCTGTTGCCAAGCCCGCCCTTCTTGATATGCACCAAAGATATCAGCTGTTGTTGCAGGGCGCAATGACATTAGTTCAGAAGTATAGAAAACCAGATCATTTCCTTACAATAATGTGCAACCCAAATTGGAAAGAAATAACGACAGAGTTATTACCTGGTCAAGTAGCACAAGATCGCCTAGATTTAGCTACACAAATATTTTGTGTCAAGTTTGAAGAGTTGAAGAATGATGTTATTAAAAAATAAGTCTTGGGTATGGTTGTTGCTTACGTATATGTCATCTAATTCTCAAGATAGTGAACCCTTATAATATATGATATCGCTAAGAGTTTTGCAAATGCAGCATTTATTGTGGACTAGTATTCGACATGTGATCAATGTGTTGAGTAATTCTTCAGAACCATAAAGTACTTTAATGGTCTGTATTTCGTGATGAATAAGTCCACGATAATCACGTTATATTCTTTGCAGAATGAAATATTTTGATTATCTTTAACTTAGGAATGTCTCGATCCTGTTTTGCTAAAGAGTCAACTTTGAAAAATGAGTGATGTGCCTTTGACTAATCGATGAGGGCATAATGGGAGGGATGTTGGGCATCAGATGCTTTAAAATGAAATTGCTACGTTGGAGGAACACTAGCTAGGACCGGTCAATGATCAAAGTCATTGCCGCCACTTTGCAGTGTGATATACTTTTGTCTCATTTTATCATTCACTCAAAAGACAAGATGTCCATTTGACTTCTTCAAAGACAGATCATCATGTCATGACCACGATGTCTTTGATGATCGTGTCAAAGTCTGTGTGAGTTACTATCCCACATTTCATTGTAGGTGACTCGTTAAGTTCTTAAAAATGTGTTTCCTCTCACATTTATTTAAGGTAATTTAATTTCATTCTCACAGTGGGTTTCCTTCCACATTTCATTTTCAAATAATAGTCGTTGGCATGAATTTCTTTAGAGCTAACATGGTTCATTGGCTCGTGATACATACAGAGTTTCCGAGACTTTAATTATTGTGCTATTAGGCAATAAAAATCAGGCAGTGCCTCGCCTTTTTATTATTTGTGATAATCATTGCATCATAGTGACAGAGAAATTATAAGGCATAATTAAATGTCTATCATATGCCTTGAAGCAGTATGAATAGTCTCACATAACATTTTGGTTCTCCTCCGTACATTCCATAAAATATATGAGAGTGTTTATAATTTGAGAGATATAACTCATATCTTTTAGAGTATTTTGATTTAGGTAATGATATGCTTCTCATTTTATAACCTTTCTTTATTGGGTAGATGCATTGTTTTGCATTTTTATAGTGTTATTTCGAACCATAGATAAAATCAAATAAAGTTAATGCTTCATAATATAATTCGAAATTTAACAAGCCAACAATAATTAAATCAAGGTTTCATATAATTCAGTAAGCATTCTCCATAAGAACTTTAAGACCAAAACAACAGTCTAATTAAACAAGAATATATTGAAAAAACTCAGAGCATTTTTAACCGAAGTATGAAATTTTCTTGCATCATGTTTATTTCTCACATTGGTAAGGTTATAGGGATTTATAATTCTCTTTCAATCCTGATGTTGAAGGTACTTTTTCAATTTCTCAATCTTTCATGATTCTTTACACTTCTTGCAAGTCGCAGCTAATTCATTTGCTGGCTGACAATATATAAAATTAGTTTATAAAAATAACAGTGTACGTTGTTGCTTATGTCATGTCCCTAGACCCTCTTACACATGGCAATTACCCCTTGCTTTGGGTTTGTTTTCACCATTAATTATTTTGCATAAGTTGTTTTTGAAACAATTCTTTGTCCTGACATTATCATCGTATAAACTCTAAATTATGCTACTCAATTATTTACCTATTGCTAATTTGTTAATCATATTTCAGCATATACTAATATGAAACATAAGTGCTGAAGTAAGATTAATAGGATCTTTCATATCATGTAATTATTTGTGATATACTTTTCACAAAATCATACATGTCCAATAGGCTTCAGTTGAATGCATTAACTGATTCATAGTCGAGCAAGTAGATTTCTATCCACTTAACTGTATGCTTTGAGATAAATATTATACTGTATTTTCCCAATATGTCACAAAAAAACAGCTCATTGTTCAAGTGATAAATATTCCCAACAAAAGCTAGGATAAATATGGCGCCATATAAATATTAATGTTTCGAGTCTTAGTTGACTCAATAAATGGGAGAACTGATACTCAAATTCTTTAGAGTCCATTATGTCGGAATCAGACTGATGCTTTAACCATCTTGTAAAAATAGAGCAATGAGAAGATGTATTAAATTTTTAATCTAAATAGACATCCACGACAGCTAAAATATTTTACGATGCATAATCGTCATTTTAATTGTGAATTTTCGTTATCACTATAAATTTTCGGTTTAATCATTTTCTTTGAATTATACTCATGAATTTCCATTATCATTTCTTTCTACGTCGTCATAAAGACGTCTACATAATTAATTTCCAATATATATGAATTAGATTTGAAGACCAAGATTTATAGTGATCACATTTTGTGAAAATGTGTTATCACAAGTTTGTCATTTAGATGCTTTGTGAAAATACTTTATCACAAGTTTGTCATTTCGATGCTACGAATTTACTTTATCATAGCAACAAGATTTATATGATATGCTAATGAACAATATTTAATAAAATTTAACATGCATAACATATAATATTATAATATATCACGATATTCACAAAATTAATTTCCTCATATAATATGCATAATATCATGATTAAAATTTAACGAAAGCGACAACTTTAATTTAAAACATACTTGATGGTTTGCCAGATAAACCGCATATTGATTTGTTCTCGCTCACGTTGCGGTTGTTCTCGCAATTAACATTTTGATCAGATTGTCACCATAATTGACATGTTGATAGCCACTTGGCCATGAGTGAATCACATGCAAAGACAATAAGATATATATGATTAGTAACATTTAACCACATAAAGTCATTATAATTTATCATAAATAATAAGCAATATTTATTGTTACAGTAAAATAGTAAATAATTTAAACAATAATTACTTTTATGTTTTATCATTTTAATTTACGTAAAACAGTGAGGAGTAAAACTGTATATAGTCAACAGTAAGTCCAAATTCACCACATGGTAATTTTGTGAAGTTACCTTTGTAAATTATCTGATTTACCAGACAAGGTAAAATTCATTTCTACCTTTGTGGGTCGGATCCAGGTCGAAGGGTGGGGCGCTGGGTTTCGAAATCCGATCTGGATTGGTGTGGCGCGGCTGAGTTGCAGGTCTGATCGAGATCCTAGAGAGGTGGCCAGGTGCGGCGTTGGATATGCATCGACGACCACCGACGAAGATGGTTCGTCGAGCGGGTTTGGGTTGCCAGATTGGAATGGAGGGATCAGAGCTGGGTTAGGCTGCTGATGGAGAAGGTGCGCGAAGCAGCAGCAGCGAGGCAGAGGTCGTCGGGGGCTGGTGCTCAGCCTACTGAGACTTAGATCGGCTCGGCATGAGGCGCGCCTGGCTTCGAAGGCGATGCTGGCCTGAGATCGATGGTCCGGCAGGAGGCCCAATCTAGGTGGGTAAGCCATCAGAGATGATTCTGAGAAAAGGCTGCGCGTGGAGGCTGTCAGATGTCTGTTTGGGTGTGGAGGTGAAGCCGAGATCAGAGGAGAAGCCAATCTTGAGTGTGGCCAACAATAATCTGATTTGCAGTAGTAGAACCAGATCCTCCCATTTGATTCAAACAAAATGATTAGTAATAGTTTCATATAGCAAAATGAAAATACGAATACAAATCATGTGTATGGTAATGAATAGGGATGCAAATAAAAACTTATCTTTTGATTCAATAACTAATTACTTTCTCATTCATAAAACTACCATGCTTCAGAGAAGCAGAAACATTCTTAGAGAAGCAAAGACATAACCTAATGGACTAATGGTGCAGCTCTTTGAAATGGGTGGCGGAGGAATTTTTTTTCTTTGGTTTTTTCTTGGTCTATCAGACTCGAGGAAGACAAGGTGCTAATAACGTGTTAAAGTAAAATAGAGATTCAGAATTAGTCTACTCATCTCATTACGTATCCTCTTTATATAGAGGTGTGATTACAATAATAATTACAATAAACAAAATGATAATAATGACTAATTGATAACTGATTGAGTAATTACATCTATTAATCGCTAATTGCATAATCAACTCTTCATCAGTTACTTTGACAAAGACACATAATACGTATTTCCTTTAACACATTTTTATTTTCTAACAAAAACCACCACAACGATTAAATACAAAAAATTTATAGAGCAGAAAAAACATGCTATGCACCACTATTCACTAAGTTTAAGTGGGGGGGTTAGATATATATATATATATATATATATATATATAGACATTCGACAAACTTTTCGATCACATAACAACATCTCCACCGTTCAATATGTAGATGCATATATATAGATCAATTCTGCACAATTTCATCAAATTCGGTGATCGTTAAGGCTTTGAAATAACTGAAATCATTTGACGGATCAAATCTGCCAAACCTATACCGTTAATGTCTATAGTTTTGAACATCTTAACGATCACCGATTTGGATGAAATTTTGCATAGGTCATCTATATATTAGGACCTAAGAATTGAACGGTTAAGATTGAAAAATGTGTTCGAAAAGTTTGTCGAATGTCTATCCCTATAAATAAACTAAAAATAGGGATCCCTTAATACAAGGGCCCTGTATATATATAATACATAAAATCAATTTATAATTAATCAATAATTATAAATAATGAAATGATGAATATAAAATAATTACTATGAACATCATTGGTTACCACACTTGATTCAAGGAGAAATGAAACTTGTGAAAGCTGAATCACGTGCCTAGCTTGGAACACTAATTAGTACGCAAAACACTTAAAACGTTTTATGACTCCAAACTCGAACGAAAGATACGAGGAAAATGATGAAGTCGAGTCGTGTGTTTCACACACTTTTCTTAAGACAAATTATGTCTTATCTACCAATGCAAAAATCTTGATGGCACTTGTCTCCTAATATACAACGATTACTAGTGCTTTGGAGCTGCACTGATACTGCCAAGAACACCCGACGAACCTGTAGTACCTTCAATCTATCACCATAATGCTATAAACTATATAGAGAATAACTCTTTGAGAGGAGGAGATGATTATTGAGAAAGTGTTTCGAATGATGATGTTTTCAATTGTGTTATGAACAAAGGAAGTGCCACCTATTTATACATGGGGGAAACCATCCACTACTTAAATTATCATGAATTCTGGTTGATATGTTACAACCCTTAGCATTAATTCCAACATTTGACATTCTATAGCTACAACCTTCATATAAATGTGTGGTTACAACCTTTCACATAAATATGTGATTACAACATTTCACATAAATGTTTGGTTACAACTTTTGACATAAATATGTGGTTACAACATTTCACATTAGTAAAGTTACAACCTTTCACATTCTGTGAAGTTACATCATTTCACATTATGTGAGGGTATAGCTTATAGAATTCAATCAGTCAATAGACTATACAAAGTCTATGATGCATGGTTTCAAACAATTAGTCATCTTTTAGGTAACTATTTTTTATTCATCCTATAACTTATTTAAATTCTTCTATCACGCTTCTATTTTTTATTCATCCTATAACTTATTTAGTTTGATGACCATTGTCTTTTATGACCATTTCATACGTAAAAAATCACTTCATTCAATAAGATAATTGAAAGTGAAACATGTAATAATCGAACTTTTATCTCATCATGATAAAGAGGGAGGCATGCAAAAAGTTATTACCATTATATGCTCAAACACATTAACCTTTGGATAAGGATTCGGACAATTATTGTAAGATCGATTGTAAAAGTTTTCTCGTGATCGCGTAACACAATGTTCAAGTTCTGTCTTTCTCTTTGTCAAGCTACGTAGATAAAAGTACCAAACGTCACATGAACTAAACAAAACTCCACCAAAACTCTCTCCTCTAGGGTTTTTTGAACTTTTCTTCTCCTCCCTCCCACTGCATCACGGAGCGGTTGCTGGCCTCCAGCCACGCCGTTATCCTGTCAGATTGTGGTCAGACGGGACTTATAAATAAAGGATCGAGTGCTTCGCATCCTTCAAAGTGCATCAAGAACTGAAACCCTAAAGTTTCGTTGACGGCGAGGAGATCTCACGGTCTCCGGATCATGCAGGGGAACGACGACGGCGACGGGGAGACGTGCTTCGGCTGTTTTTCGTTTCGGCGTCGGTGATTCTGGTTTGGCGGCGAGAATCAAGGTGGCAGAAAAGGATCTCTTTTGGGTTCCCGGCTTACTGGTTTTGATTCTAGATCGTGGAGGTAGATTTTCGATTACGGCAGCAGGTTTTGTTGACGTTGGTTTGTGGCGGCGAGGTAGGAGCGCTGGTGATCTACCTCAGAGATCCGGTGGTTTTTGCCTTGATTGTGGAAGGCGGCAGTCGTAAGACTGGTTGAGGTCAAGATCGGCTTCCTCCTGATCTGGTTTGTCTGGTGCTGCTCTAACATGAGTTGTGGGTCTAAGGATATGTGCTGAGAAGATAATGGCGGGAGGAATGGCTTTTCCGGCGTCTGGTTCGGTGAAAGGAGCCCAGATGCAGTGCTTCTTTTAATTTGTTTTCGTATAAGTTAGTGGTTCCTTCTCTTTGAGCGAGAGTTTTGGCATCCTCTTTGAGCGAGGGTTTTGGGTCGTTGGTTTGGTTGGTGTCGTTGGTTAGTGGTCTTTCCTCTTTGAGAGAGAGTTTTTGGTTGGTTAGTACTCCCTCCTATTTGAGAGAGAGCTTTTACGGGCTGATGTTGTTGGTAGTGTCGTGAGGTGAGCCATGGTTATAGTGTCGTTTCTAGGGACTATATTATTGTCGGTTTGTTCTCGTTGTCAATATAATGAGGAGGTTACTTGTGTATATATGCTGGTAACTTTGACATGTAGTGTTTGAAATAATTGTTTCTTCTTGAGGTTGACTGTAAGGATGTATCGGTACTTCTGAAATAGGTTAGGTTACGGTTGAACCCATTTCGGTTCTTATCCACTGTAATAGTTGGGTTTTCGGGTAGGTAGAGGAGAGTGGAGAATTTATTTCCATCACTGTTGTCTCTCATAGTTGTAATATGTATTCCTGTTAATAAAACTTTCTATTGATTGCTCTAAAAAATCTTGTCTAACATGAAGGACAATACATAATTCGTTGCTATAATACGTAGCCCATTTAAGATATTTACGATTTTAATACAAGTTTTCAAACAAGTGAATATAATTGTGATAATAAGTCAGACAGTAAAAACGATACATGTTTATATAATTTGTACATGTATTTTTCTAAATATATAAATAACCATACATGCAGTCAACTTATAAGGGGACGTTTGTTATCCGGGACTGGACGGGACTAGATTAGAGTGATCACTGTAGCACACCAAAACCCGTGTTCGTCGATACCAGGACTCCATTTAATGAGTTACCGGAGTCCCTGAAACATGGTGAACCCCGGCTTCCAAATTTCAACTGTTCAACCTCATCAATCTCTCTTCAATTTGAGCGCTTGAAGAGAAATCAATGGGAAGGGAAAATTGATGAATTGATGTCTCTCTCTACCACTGCAACAACGCCACCCAGAATCATTGAATTTTATAGATCTCCACACAGCTGCTGCATACCCCCATACATAATCATCACATTGGAGTGAGATCGCATGACATCGGAACATTCAACAAACAACTCAAATTGTAAGAATGGATTGTTTTGTCTGCATTGGAAAACCAGTTTAATTTGTGTTCATTCTTTCCCTCTCAATTTTTTTTTCTGGGCTATTTTAGGAAAAGAAGAATTATGGGTTGCTTATAATTCCAGGACCATTTGATTGAATTTGTGATCTTTTAAATTTCGATGTGTTTGCTTGATATTTTAGATTGAGATTTGCTGCATGTGTGAGAAGAAAGAAATCTGGAGATTTTTTTAGATACCTCTTCAGTCCTCCAATTGATGTGATTCAATTTGTTCATATATGAAGAAATTCAGCAGAATTGAAAGGCTTATTTTTTTCGATCAACAAAACAGAATTGAAAGTTAATTTATGATTTTATACTTTAATTTGTTGCTTATACTAATCAAGCGCTATCTATTCCTCTGGGTTTTAAGTTTTCTCCAGAATAAATGAGTTTTTCAGTTTTTTCCAGATCTGATACTGCTCACTCCAGCAGCCTTGCCCTAAACATGAGTCAGGCTTAGCCTAGAAATAAGCCACTCTAACAGTCGTGTACTACGATAGAAATTAAGCTCAACTAAGACAGTCCGGTAAAACAAACGTACCCTAAGTGCATGGATAAACTATGCCTACGTTTTTCAGGTGAATTTCGTTGCACGTCGCAACAATTTCAAAAGCGAATAGCTAGGCCCAAAAGGTCTGGGATAACTAAAGTACTAAGTCCAGCATATTGGATTAATCAACAAGAGTTTTGAAGCTGTTAAGGATGCACTCAAGGCAATCTCATGAGAATTTAGCAACAAATGCAAACCTTACAGACATATCATCTCAAATGATAAACATATTTGTTTCAATATCCTAAAATTCATAATCAATATGTATGTTCAATTGCATTAGTTGACGACGTTCACCGGCTTTTGAGCTACTAGTTTGAACCCCGATCAAAAACAAAAAATCAAGCAATATCATCATCGAGTGTGAAATATATGGTCAGATTATTCCTCCTGAAATCACAAACATATTGCACTTTTTTAACTTGCCCAGTTTAGTGCGTCAACATGCTGTTTAGGACCAAATGTTACATTTTCCTGCTTATTTTAAGAATATCTTGGTGCAGATTACAGCAAGTAGGCCGTCTTAGCTCAGCTGGTAGAGCGCGTGGCTTTTAACCACGTGGTCGTGGGTTCGATTCCCACAGACGGCGTCACTGTTTCAATTGTTCTCTTTTTCCTAGTTTTGGGCCTTCATTTGAAGCAAAGGACGATCTTACTGGTTACGATTTTAAGGAATAGGAGTCGAAAGAGGGAATGATCATGTGAAGGAAGAAAACCAAAACTAGTGGAAAACACGTAGATGAGCCATTTTGAAGCAAACAAAGACTGAAAAAATAGAAAGAGCATTTGTGACGGTGAAAAATTGAAAATGTAGTGAGTATGATCCATCGATTCATTATAGAGTAGTGATTTTTTTTAATATTTTTTTCTTTTTTTTTTTGTGAATTTGTTATCCTTACCCTTTATCATGTTCTGCATATGCCTTTCGTTACTTGGATGAAGAGCTCATTATCATTTTCTTTGAGACGTGGTTTCAGAGCTTATGTCATTTTGCCTTTCTTTAACAATAAAATTTTTCTCGCACCGTTAATAATAGCTTAGATGTGGAAACAAACAATTTTAAAATAGCATAAGCACAAAATTATAATAATAATCATAGTAACAAGAATCATAAAATAAGTAAAACACACATTGAAATGTGACCATAAGCACGCGCAAATTGTTTAGAGAAAATACTAATCAATCTGCTGATTAAAATTTTATTTAAAATTTATAAGATTTATTCTGCAATATCATTAGCCAAGGTTTGAGGACAACTTTTTACTTTGATAGAGCGGCTAGATCGTTGTGTCAAAGTTGGCGTCGTGGGTTGGTGGTGAACCCAAATCGAGGCTGTGTTGTTTGATCCTGTTGAGATAAAAATCTCACATCGGAAATATGTGACATTGTATGTGGGTTAATAAAAGTTTAGACTAATTTATCAATTGTCAATTGGTTTTGGATGTACCAGAGCGGGATACTTACGTTCAAGTGTGAAGCCCGAAGGTCACACTCACTCCACATCACCCAAAATGTTGTCCCTGTGTTAGGCTTTAAAATTCACAACATGTGTGAGGACTTGTTGAGAGATAAAGCTCACATCAGTAATATGAGACATTGATGCGGGTTGATAAGGATATGTGTCCATCTATCAATTGCCAATTGATTTTTGATATGAACCCTGTTAATAACGGTATCATTGATTTAACAGAAGTTCTGGCCAAAAATTAACTAAAATTAGATTTAACAGATTTTGTGCGACAAACCAAAAAAGTCCAAAACAACATCTTCTTGATTTTGTTAGCATCCCCATGACACGAGATTTACCGATCTTTAAATCATTCATTTTTATTATTCGCCGCTTCTTTACTTTTAATTATTTTTCATCTAAATTTGACCCCCTCTTGTCCTGCATCAGTCTCCTCCACACAAAAGAACTGGATATCGAGTTCATCTTGAATGAAAAATAAGAATTTTTGGAAGACAAACTCATTAATAAATTCAACAATTGAACTTGTGGTTTAGAAATCTAAGATTTTAGAAACTCTAAAAACACAACCACTAATCCAACGCCAAAGATAAGTCTGTCATATGCGTCTTCAAAAGATTTCTCATGGTTTTCATACTTGTATTCTTCAATGACTTCATACTTGTATAATTCTTCAATGACCTCAAAATCTGAATAATTTACTTGAGGTTGCAAGACTTCTTCAACACTAATATCAATGTCAACATGTGAAATTTCTTCTCTAACTTCCTCATGGATAATTTATGGTAGGGATTTTTTCCGTTGAAAATTCATGAAAAATTTCTAAGTAAAGCTGCTTCTATTAAAGATTCCTCAAAAATTTTCTCAGTTGAAATATTATTCTCAACATGAAAATAGATCTTTGTGGACTTTGACTTCTTCTCTTCCACCTTAGAATAGTACTTCTTGATCAAAATTTATCTCTTAGCAGGTTCTTTACCTTGCATCTTTCTAGCTCTTCGCAATTCATCCCACCAATCATCAGCTATGTTATTGAGACGAGAAACAACTTTCTTGACCGGTTTGTGATCTAGAATCTTCATGATCTCAATGAATGTATCAACCTCAACCAACCAATCAAGAAAATCATTCACAAGTATGTGACCGGAAAAATAAGGAATACTCATCATGGTTTTGAAATCCTGATTAGCATCCTTATGCATCCTATTTGATTCTCTTCCTCCACCTTTTTTAGCTCACTGATGTTTTTTGAGTAACAATTGTCGAAAATACCTCAATTCTATGTAGACATCGCTATCAAACGCTCATTCTGAGCATTCAAGCGCTCATTCTAAGCATCGAACTCTGCTCAGTTAACAAGAACTTGATCACTCATACATATGAATTTGATAACCACAAGGAAAACTCCCAGAAGATCTAATTACCAATTGACACAACGGAACTAGGATAGTTACGTTTGGAATCCACCAAAGTTGATCTGAATCCACAAGGTTGGGTTGACTTGAATCCACAAGTCGGGTTTTCTTGAATCCAAGAGATAGTGTAGAATCCATCATGAATGAGATAAACTCAGATTTTATAAAATATGAAAGATGTCTAATATAATTGATAGAGACTCTTTATATATAAGCAAATAAACCTATGACAACTAACAACCAAGACAAAGCCCATAGATTAAAAAAACAAAATCTAAAATAAATCGAAAAGTAAAACAAATATTAAATGTTGAATCGGATTATTAAGACGATATATTTTGGCTTAAATCAAACAGGGTACACTAAAGTGAGCCTTATAGATCTCGTCGTTTCCTTTTCAGAAAGATATCATGCGTCCTAAACAGTAGTTCGTTGAAAAATTAACCAAAATCAGATTTAACAGATTTTATGCGACAAACTCTAAAATTCTAAAACAACATATTTTTAATATTTCAGTTACTAGCATCCTCATGACACAAGAATTACCGATATCTTCAAATCGTTTTTTTTAATTATTCACCGCTTTCTTACTTTTATTATTTTTCTTCTAAAAATTTGACGCCTTGTTATGCATCAGTTTCATTCATTCGTAATGAAAAAACTTATATTGAGGAGGATAAGATGGTTCAAAAAAACTCTACAGCATACCTGTTCAAAAAACCCTACAGCATAGATAAAAGTACCACACTCCAACTCATATCACTTACTCAAATCCGCAGCTAAGACATGACTAAACGATTCTGGTTCCATTGTCCTCCACGAAGTAAGAAATGGAGCAGAAAGAACATATTTGGCCACATAATATGCCACACCCTGATTGGAAAAAAAAACTATCTCAATTCGGACAAAACAGAAAATTTAAATTCTCTTCAATTTCTACAATACTTAAGGATCACATTCCTACCGTACCACTACATTCAAAGATTCCAAACAAAGTTTACTAGACCATTGGTACAAATTCATATTCTATCCGCTATATGATCATGCAAAAGTAGTTTAGGATGCAAAATAAAAACTACTTAAGGTAAAGCTAATCTAGCTCTCTGAATTAGCATCGGTCATCGTATTTGTCCAAACTGAGAGTTTATAACACAAATATTCATATAATTTCTCTATTATATAACTGTTGAGAGTGAGGGTTCAAAAGTAGTCTCGAAAGTGCTAGGTTCTATCGCTATCTTATTTTGTACATTCCGATTTCAATATTGTGCTCTTCCCTTTAGAACAATATCAACATTCAAGCTTGTTCGGCGTGAAAATGGATTTTCTTCGAACAACCAGTCTTGAGGCGTGTCAGTACCTATGGGTCAGGTACAATCTTGATCTTGATGCTTGTTCGCCTTCTGTCTTCTTCTCAAACAACTGTCGTACGGACGCTGGTCAGGCCGACACTTAGGTTCTTCTTAGACCTAGCTGAAGAGCAACTAGGATTTTTCTCCACCTCTTGTGAAGTGGACGTTTCCTACTCAGACCGGTGTGGTTGAGCAGAGTTATAAATAAGAATCATGGTGCGTTCGCCAAAGGATCTTCTAACAAACTGTGGATATTTGCTAAGGTTATTCACCCTAACAATGGTTTGCGGGAATTTGCCAACAGGTTGGTCTTTATGAAACAGTGGTGGACTGTTTGCTCACGGATGAGGCTTGGTGAGTAGAAGCGGATAGTGTTCACGGATGAGGCTTGGTGAGTAGAAGCGGAGAATGCTTACGGATTTGGTGGTACAAAAAGACTCGAGAAATCTTTCTGGTAGAGGTGTTCCGGAGACGCTTGTTTTTGCAGTGTGCAAAAGTTTTATTGATTGAGATGTTGATTGGAGATGTCGTACCCTGACCCCTTTATATAGTGAACACTAGGGTTTGTTCTTGCTTGCGGATCAAAGCATATCAAATCTTCTTCGGATCTTTGGAGGATTCCTTAAGCAGTCGTAAATCCTTGTCAAACATGACTTAAAATGGAAATGGAAAGAGAATCTTTACAATTACTTAGACTGCAAGAATCCGTCCAATGAGCTCGAGAAGTCATCATTCGTCAATAAATATTATTTTAGCCCAAACAAAGCTCTCGTCTTTTTAAAACCTTTTGAAATTTTTATATACACCGTCAAAATTTCAAAATGAACCATTATTTTTTGAAAAAAAAAAATTATTAAAATCTCCTAACCACGTGCCACATATGTAACAACTTAGCCATAGTTAGTGTTAGTAAATTAAGGAATTTTCTAGTATATAAATTTGTATAGTATACAGACCCAAATTAATGACTGCTATTGATTTTAAACGACTAGGCAATTACCCTTTATCCCTTGCAAATTCTCAACATGTGCAAGGATTAGCCACATTTTCAATCAGTATCCCATACATATATATACCACAGACGCTCCTGTAAATTAATAGTTTTTAAATTAAATTATTAATAAATACTGATTAATTAATATTGATATCTCTCCTCCTTTCTCTCATATTTTCTCTCCAATCGTAACCTGTAACTTTGCATTGCTGAGACTCCCAAATCTCTCCTCTACCTTCGGGTCTGTTCTAGATCAGAATAAAAATCAAGGCAACTTTCACTCTCTGTAGTAAGCAAAATTGAACCCTCTAGAGTCTAGAAGTTCATCTTCTTTTTTTTACGAATTAATAATTCGTACTCTTTGTGTACTCTCCCTTTCTCCTTTTATTTTCTCTCTTTTCCACCACAACTCAACTGCAATTGCAATTCTGCAAATTTAAATAAGTGAGAATCCGACTTGAACCGAGAAAAATCTCCTCAAACGCCAACTAGTTTCTCCTCATCAATAAGTCAAGTCAATATCATATACATTTCTAAATTCTAATTTTATTTGAACTTTGAAAACCCAGATTCTATCTCCATATTTGCTATCCCAGTTGCACTTGCAATTTCAAATATTCATCTCTCCTCTAGGGAGGGGTTCTATTAAGAACTTTCTTGTTGAGAACTAGTTGAAGACTTTTTCGTTTTACCATATTTTTGATCGCATATTCGAATCTCAACAGTCTAGTTTGTAGATATATATGAGTAAATCATCTCTACAAATTTTCCTACAAATTGAAAATTGTTAAGGCATTTATACATGTAAATCACTGACTATAAACTTGAACGGTTTCTGTTTGACATATTTGGATCATCCATTGATTTGATCTATTTTGATGCATTTATGATCACTAATTTGGTTGAAAATTTGTAGAAGTGTCTACTTATATAGACCTATAAACTGAACGGTTGAGATGAAAAAATGTGATTAAAAAGTAGGTGTAATAAACCATTAATGAGAAAGTCCTCAACAAGAAAGTCCTTAATGGATCCCCTCCACTTTCCTCTACATTCGGATATGTTCCAGAACCAAATAAAAAACAATTGGAATCATTTTAGTGAATACAAGAAAGTAATTTAGGGGTTGTGTTTGGTGGAGTTTCTGGCAATGCAAAGTTGCAGGTTATGATGATAGCGAGAAAGAAGGAGAGAGATCAGTATTAATAATTAATCAGTATTTATTGATAATTTAATTTAAAAACTATTAATTCATTAACATTAACTATGGTTAAGTTGTTACATATATGACAAATTTTAATTGGGTGGTCACTTTAATGGTGGTCGGTAAATTTAAATCCAGATTTACTATATTTAACTTGTTAAGCGCATGATCACCTTATAAGCTACATATTGAAGAGATGAAATTCCATTAATTCTCATAACTATTATTCGTTGTTCAAAGCCAAATTAGACCTGTAGAATATCGGTATCACAAAATATTTCGCACTGTACCACCACATCTTGCAACGATCCGAGACATACATTATGGAACCATAAGTACAAATTCTTATTCTCTTTTATATATGACTAATATGATCATATGGAACTTTCATAAAAATTCATGAAGTAATTTCATATCCAATCTCTTGCCAAAACCACACAAGTCACCATGGATGGTTCCAAATAATACTTATCCTTATCGCCAGCTAGGACAACTGGGTAATGGGCCACGTGTCGGCATATGGGTGGAGAGAATCTTGGCAGGAGGAATCCCGCGATCTACCTGAGCAAGTTTCCGAGCCATTAAATTCCGGGATCGGGTTGTGGACGACAGAGGTCGGAGGAATCTCACCGGTGGGTGATAATAATGTTCGCGACCCACGTGTCAGGGGATGGTTGGGTCAGTGGTGCAGGTGAGGCCATGATGAAGAAAAGGTCTCCTTTTGCTTGAAGGAATCTTTCACACGAAGAACGTCTTTGGTGCTTCATTTTCAATATGTCATAACTAAAGATGCTCTGGTTCTTGAATATTATAATAAATTTTGACTGTAAATAAGGATTGCAATCGATATGTTTTAATACATCAGCAAGATAATTATATTGGCAACAAAGATCAAGAATCGGTTGGTTAACGTCTGGTGACAGAAACTCAAAATTCTTTTACCAAACAACCCTCCAACGAAGGCATTTCAACAAAATTTTGAGATTGAAAAATGAAGCAGGAGCATGGATTCATGAAGAGAAAGAAATAGCAGCAACCTTTGTATCGCACTTCAAGAACATCTTTACTTCTTCTGGGCCTCAACAATGGAAAGAAGTCCTAGACTTCATTGATCCATTAGTAAGTGATGATATGAATAGCTTCTTACAGGCACCAATCTCAATGGAAGAAGTGAAAAGGGCTGTCTTTGATTTAGGTGCTATCAAGGCCCCTGGTCCTAAGGGTTTTTCAGGTACCAAGCACCTCAGCACAGGTTATCAAGCAACTCTACCACCCCAATACTTCCATTCTAGAGGCAAAAAGAGGCGGATCTGCCTTATGGCTCTGGACAAGTCTTCTCATTGGTAGAGATCTCATTAAATCGGGTTCTTGTTGGGATATTGGGAACGGTGATTCGGTTAACTTATGGTCTGTTTCATGGATCCCATGACCAACTTCTTCTGCCTTGAATGTTGAAAATGGCGCCTTACAGACCAAGGTTAGCTCCCTGATCAATTGGCAAACTAAATCTTGGAATCTCTCTCAAATCCATCATGCAATCACCCCTGAAATGGACTCTAGAATTCACTCAATTCATATTATTAGCCATCATCTCCCAGACAACCTAATCCGGCCATATACCACCAATGGCACCTATTCAGGGAATTCAGGCTATAATCTCTTGGTATCAAGGAAAAGTCTAACGCTCAATTCTCATCCCCATCACTCCCACTCGCCATCACCAAAAGTATGGAAATGGATCTCTCGAATTAAGACCCTGCCGAAAATCAGAATTTTTCTATGGAGAGCAGTTCACAACATCTTGGCTACAAAAGAGGCCCTGAACAAAAAACACATTTCCAAAAGTCCTGTGTCCTATCTGCAACTTATGTCCAGAAACTATTGAGCATGTCCTCTTCTCTTGCTCATGGGCAAGAGCCTCTTGGTTTGCACATCCATTGGGGTACCAGGTTCCCCTTCAGTCACTGACCTCTGCCAATTCAGACGACATTATGTCACCACCACTTTGAAGCTTCGAAAAATCTTGACGTAGTGTCTTTTTTATTGTTACTTTCTGCTCCTTTTGTCTCTCTTCTAGAGCAGTTCTTTTATTGAGAGAGATCTCAAGAGTTTCTCCGGGCAAGAGCTTGCATATCGTGTTGGGGGATTGGGTCGGATGTAGGCCAAAGATTTCAACGTACCCAGAGGTTTTGAGAGAGTGATCAGAATCTAGATCTTCAATGGATGATTCAATAGAAGCTGTAGGTTTCAAAATAAAGGGTAGTCAGATCGATTTGTATTGATCCTGAATTTGTACTGCATTTTTCGATTGCTGGTCGATTTGAAATTGTTTTTGCAGAGATGTGGTTCTTGAGTTAATTCGATCATGGTCATGGACATGGTTCTGGAATCATTTTGGCTGCGAGTTGTCAATAACAGCTAATGTCACACACATGTAGGATTAAGAGTCTAGGATTGCAATGTGATTAAAAGAGTATTGTGTGGATGAAATGTCCATGTCTTATACAACCTATTGTAACGCGCGGGCAACTTTCTAGTAGATGATATTCTAGATGCTTTGAAATAGTACATTGTCATATGAACGGAACCACCAAGAACGTCAACAATTATTTGGTTTGAGAGTTAATGGTGGCCACCGGATTTCATTAGTGTCGGCGGCGGTCCGATTTGATACGCCTCCAATTTGTATTTCCAATTAAAATGCCCCTAACCTAGCTACCCTTCTAGGAAGCAGAAACGAGACGAATCTGTGAGATTCCTACGCGGCTAAAACAGGATGGATTTCCTATCGTGACTTTGGTGAAAAGTTAAAACCAGTTGTACAGATTGGAAAAGGTCCAAATAGTGAGCTTTCCACGGTCAAAACATATCTTGACCGGCAACTCCAATTTAGCTATTGATCTGGCCTAAATTAAGGGCAGAAGGTGAAAGTGTTACACTTTTGTACGACAATGCATCTATAACGAACCAAAACATTTCGATTCTAACGTAATTTGTTTATAAAAGAAGTTAGATATGTAAATCCTAAAATATTGAATGCGTGACACACGAGTATTATATATTTGTCATTCTGATTACTACAACGGATCAAAAAAGTAAAGGAAATTCAACTAAAACTATTGAATTCATAAAATCTCCGTTGTGTCAAATTTATATTTCATAAATTTTTAGTTATGTTTACCGTCCAACTTGTTTGTCTTAGTTACCAAACTACCCCCAACATTAGGTATCTAAGGTCAACTAGTGCGTCCCTTTTTAGGCTTTTTAGCCATCATGTAATTTCATTTTCACCCATACCTAACGAATCTTATTGAAGAAGCGCCCCGTAAAAAAAATCCTAAAGTAAAAGAAAATCTATTGCATTTTCGCCGCGTGAAGAGTACGGATTCCAAAGATTCCTTTTCATCTTCCCAACTCGCCACACCTCACCGAGTCGACTCCCCGAGTCGACTCATAGACGCGACGACCCGACGCGAACTAGTAGAATCTTTGGTTGTCCTGAATCTCAGAAATTCCATTACAACATATTTATGCCCAAAACTCGTCTCTGTTCCTCATCAGGTTTTATCTGACCCCCAAAACACAGAGACAGAAGAACCAAAGACATGGAGCTCGGCTTAGATTCCAACGTCGTCTTCGTCCCCAAGACCATCTCCGAGTTTCTCTCCCAACTCAAAGACGGCGCCGACAGGTCGTCAAAGCTTGAGGAATACAAGAAGAGACTCGAAGATGAAATGAGGAAGATCGAGGTCTTCAAAAGGGAGCTTCCTCTTTGTATGCTCATTTTGAAAGATGGTCAGTTTGATTTTGTTTCTTTTTTGGTCTCAATTTTTTTTATTTTTGGGTCATTTTTTGTTGATGATTTGTTGTTTGTGTGTGTAGCGATTGAGAGATTGAAAGAGGAAGAAATGCAGTGTGGGAAAGTGGAAGATCGGACGGTGGTGGCTGAGGAGTTCATACCGATGAAGAATAAGGATGATAATGGAGGGGTAGTTTCGAAAAAGGAGAATAGTGACATGAAGAGCTGGATGAGCTCTGTTCAGCTTTGGAGTACTAGTTCAGAGATCAAACTGGTAAAGTACTAATCTTTAAGCTAAAGATTGTGACTTTATTTGGATTTAGTTTTCAGAAATTGATTTTTTGGTGTGGCAGAGAAATGAGGAAGATGATCGGTCTGTGCAGGAGAATCCGATCGAGATGAGTAAGAAGAAAAGCAGGGGAGGGGCATTTGTGCCATTCAAGGGAAACTATGTGAAGGAAGACAAGGAGGTTTCTGAGGTGCCGAGTCTTTCTTTGATGCCTCCAATGTGTGAAGTTGGTGGGTCTAACAAAGGAGGGTCTGGTCTATCTTTGGTGAAGTTACAGATTGAGGCTCAGCAGCTGTCACAGCTTCAGCAGCAACAATGTGTCAGAAAACAAAGGCGATGCTGGTCGCCGGAGCTTCATCGCCGATTTGTTGATGCTCTTCAGCAACTTGGGGGATCACAAGGTTAGACATTGAGACTAGAATGTATTAGAGGCAAATTGATATTGCTTGCTTGGAGAATTATGTTGTTGAACATGGATTGGGGAATTTGCTTGGTCTTTGGTCCCTTTCAAGTTAGAATTTGCTTGACTAACTGAGTCTAGTGGGAAGAATCATGCACTTATTCTTGTGAACTTGTTTCAACAAAGAAATACTGTAGTTCTGATTAGCTTAGAGTGTGAAGTTGTATAAAGAAAATGATAGTGATAGAAGATACCAACACAGTGCTTGGAAGTAGTCCCTTGATGTTTATGCTTATGTGCCAAATTACTTGAATCGAGTCATTTTCTAATTGTTTAAATCAAATTCCAGCATCCACCTTACTTGTTTGGTCATTCTGTCTTGCAGTTGCTACTCCTAAACAGATAAGAGAGCTTATGCAGGTAGATGGTCTCACCAATGACGAAGTGAAAAGCCATTTGCAGGTAGTCATTTGATTTGAATAACCTCATTTTCATTCATTCTGAATAGTTTGTTAAACAATGTGTTTGATTGTATCATTGCAGAAATACAGACTTCACGTCCGAAAGGTACCCGCTTCTGCTGCTGAAGCCAACGGTTCATGGATGAACCAAGATCACTGTGGAGACAGTTCCAAGGCAAATACTTCACAGTCTCGTTCTCCACAGGGACCTCTCCCTCGTACGGAGTTTGCCAAAGGTGATCAATCTACAACCGGTGGCAACAGCACAGAAACAGAAGAAGATGATCAGAAATCAGATGGCTACAGTTGGAAAGGGGCATGCCACAACTCCAGTGGAGATGTGTAGTCATATACTAATCCCCCCTGAATTTTGCAGATACAAATATATACATGGGGATATATATTATATATCACATTTTCTGATCTGATGAGCATAGTTATAATAAGCAGTGTTTTAACAAAGAGAGAGGGACTTGGAAGGAAGCTGAAGGTTTTCAGAGGCACAAGCTACTTTAGAGAGAGGTGACAAGAATCAGCCATTGTTATGCACAAGTTTCTTCCCTCTGCTTCTTTTCAACAGGTTTATGTAATGACCCCTTATAACCTATTGTTTGTAGGAAGTAACATGACTGTATCCCAACTTAATAATCACTTCAATTGATTCTTCTGGTTTTTCTCTGATATTAGTTAATAGTTCATGCTCCAACATCTGTACTTGATTAGTGAAACTATGTATATGCATTCAAGTATCAGAACTTGAATGGTATCTGGGTATTTTGGACCTGAAAGTTCCAAGCTGATACTGTAAGCATTCTTCAACTTTCATTCTTACTTGCATCCAAGTTCAGATCCTAAGGTTTCAATTGTCCATCATCTTCACCAGAAATCCTTGTAGTTTGCCTCACATATTGTGCTGCAAAATCCTTCACCATGTGAAAATACAAAAGGGTCATTCTCACATGGCTTCTAAATATAAGAAAAAAAATCCAATGTAGCATTGAAATCAAATATGAAAATACTCAACAGCCAAACAAATGGCTTGTATTCTTTACATTATCCATTCATAGATTAACCTAATCCTACAGCTATGCTCATGCAAAACCAATCATAGATCCAGACAAAGCAGTCACTCTCAAAATGAAGCAAATTTTTTATGAATCCAATCTTGTTGATATGGTGATACTTCAAGATTCTTTTGCTTCAAAATAATTGAAATGTTCCAAAAGATAACCTTGATTCGTACCAAATAGTTTCCCTTTTTTGATTCTGTGCGATGTCAACCATTGAAATTTTGATATTTCTGTGTTTTCATTGTCGTGTTTCTTGGACGTTCTGTATAGTGCTTGGGAGCACAATCAGTGGTGGTGAGCACAACTATTTGTTCAATTCAGCAAGAGCCAATGACTCGAGGGATCCTTGGTTTTTGCCCAATTACTACTGTGATATCGATTACCTGAAAGCATCTCTAGGTTATGAAGAAGTAAAAGGTAGAGGCTCACTTTTAGCATCCAATACGGTTGATACCTCACCTTTGCTTTTAAATACAATGATTTCTCACTAAACCTCAATTTTGAATGTCATTTCTCAGCATATGGTACCAATTTTGTTCAATTTATCCATGGTGACCTCACTAAACCCTACCAAATTATAATGGGGAAAAGTATTACACTCCACATATATCAAGACTCAATTACTAGACTCCTTAGATCAAGCAAATGTGGTGTCATCCTGTCAACTACCATTTGGTCTAGCAGTATAGTCTTCTCTTTAGTAAATGAGAGATTGTGAGTTTGACTCATGTAATTGTAATATTTGAGTCCTTTAGCTAATAAAAAAAAAATCTGGTGTCATCTTCCACCAATGAGTAGGGAAAGAGTTCTTTTTTGAGTCATTTAAATGATCAAACAAAAAAATCCGGTGTCATCCTCCAACAATGGGTAGGGAAAGAGATGATATTTGTCACACAATGAGAAAATTCTTGTATAAACCTGGTTCATATCAACAATAGACAAATTTGTATTTTTTATTTTAAGGGATTACATTTTTATTTATTTTTATTTTTTCGTTTAGTTTGGTTTTATTGCCGTCAAGTCGAACTCGCCGTCTCTTTTTAAATTCGCAGCCTTGTTAAATGAGCGGTTGATGGGTCGGTCCATATGAACTCGGTTCATACAAGACTCCCCACACAATGGGGCTGTTTGGGCCAAAATAATATTTCTTCGCGAATGCTGACTCCTCGAGCTCATTGGACCGATTCTTGCGGTCTATGTTATTATTAATGTTTTTCCTTTCTGTTTGAGATCATGCTTGACAAAGATTTGCAGTTGCTTAAGGAATCATCCAATGATCCAAATAAGATTTAATATGTCTTGATCCGCAAGTAAGAATAAACCCTAGTGTTCACTATATAAAGGGGTCAATGTACAAGAAGAAGGACATCTCCAATCAATCAAACACATCTTTTGCACACTACAAACAAGCCTCCCCTGGAGCACCTCTACCAGAAAGATTCCTCGAGTCTTTTTGTCAACCAAAGCCCTATCCGTAGACATTCCTCGTTGCTAATCATCAAAGTCCGACCAATCGGCAGTTCCCGCGTCTACCTCACCAAAGCCCTATCCATAGGCATTACCCGCTTCTACTCATCAAGCCTCATCCGTGAGCGAACAGTCCACCACTGCTTCGTAAAGACCGACCCGTCGGTGAATATTCGTAAAACCATTGTTAGGGTGAATAACCTTAGCATATATCCCGGGTTTGTCAGAGAATCCTTTGGCGAACGACCTGCATTCCTTAATTATAGCTCTGTTCAATCACTCCGGTCTGAGTAAGAAACGTCTGCTTCGCTAGGAGAGGAGAAAAATCCTAATTGTTCTTCAGCTAGGTCTGTAGAACCTAAGTGCATCCCTGATCAACGCCTGTACGACAATCGTTTGAAGAGAAGTCAGAAGACGAACAAGCTTCGAAGATCAAGGTTGTACCTAACCCATAGGTACTGGCATGCCTCAAGCTTGGTTGTTCGAGAAAATCCATTTTCACTCCGAACATGGGCAACTTTACTTCCTCCTTAAATTGAATTGTTGTGAAGATAATGTGAGCATCATCCTAGTTTTGTTTTGTGAAGAGACATTGTGAGCAGAAAGCCAGAAAGGGATCAATAATCGTAAAAGAAACATATGTCCAACTCCCATGACCAACTCAATTGGGTTCTCTCATGGTCCAACTCCCAGATCTTTCACCCCTGAAAGCCCAATTTTGCTCCCATTTAACAGCCAAAACAAAAAAAAAGTCAAACCAAAAAACTTTCCAACAGCGGCGGCAACAGTGACACCTTTTCTTCTTCCTCTCTTGTTCTCTGTCTTCTACAAACTCTCCCACCAACATTACAGAGACTCCCGCCATCGTGAAACCCAATCTCAATAGCTAACTAGAACACACCAACACTAGTGAGTAGTCTCACCCACAACAAACTGCTAACTTTTTTGCCTCCAAATTCCATTTTCTCTTGACAATCTTAAGCTATGAGGGAAGTCCTGACCCTCCAAGTTGGAGGCTTCGCTAACTTTGTGGGCTCTCATTTCTGGAACTTCCAGGTACACTCACTTAAACACCCACGAACTCCTCACTTTCAAATTTTTTGTGCAGAAACTTATTGATCTTGTTTATGCTTGCTTCTAGAATGAGCTACTTGAGTTGGCAGAAGACCCAGAAGCAGACGCAGTGTTCAAGAACCAGGCATTGAACATGGACGTTTTCTACCGCTACGGTGAAACTCACCAGGTGTGTGCTAATCTTCTCAAGCTTTTTTGACATTTTGTTTTACCATTTTTGGTTTTCAGTTTGGTTTACTTAGGTAGTTGTACATTGAAATCAACAGGGTGTTGCTACTTATACGCCTCGGCTGCTCTCTGTCGACCTTCAAGGTAGTTATACTTGACTTGGGTTTGTGTGTTGAACATATGCAATAGTTGAGTTGAACTCGATCCAACATATAGGAAAAACGTTGATAATGACGAAGTAGCTATTTCAATGTATGAGTACGTAGTGAATAAGTTTCCAAATTTGAATAACGTTACCATAACTTTCTCAAACTATATTTATGTAAATGTCTATCTACAACTGAAGTTTGTAAGACCCGTCATCCCACCACATCGATCGTTCAGTCATCACCATGCCATGCCAAGCCAATTGTTCAATGTGACAACCTACATTCACTTGTAGAAAAACACCCTTAGATGACGAAAATTTTTCAAGCCAAAAAATTTTCATCGCTTAGGAAGCTTTTAAGCGACGGAAATATGAAGGTCATGGAAATATCTGTCTCTTAAGTGAAAGAGTTTAAGCGACAGAAAGTTCCGTCGCTTAAGCAAAAATTCAAATTTTCACCATTTGGTGCTCAAAAAATGAATCAAAAATTCGAAACTTACTTAAGTGACGAAATGTTGAGTCGCTTAAGTAAAATTCAAATTTTAACCATTTGGCGCTCAAAAATTTTAAAACTTACTTAAGCGACGAAACTACTTTCCGTCGCTTAAGCAAATGATTCAATTATAAAATCCCGCTCAAGTGAAGAACAGAAGAAGAAGAAGAAGAAGAAGAAGAGGAAGCAGGTGAAGAGAAGAAGAAGGTGGTGGCGGTGCTGGTACCGTAGTGGTGGCGGAGGAGGTGGTACGGTGGTTGTGGTGGTACCATAGTCGTATTTCGCTATTTCGATCATATCTTATTTCATAAGATTTTTAAAAATTTTGCTTCCTATATAGAGTTAGTTTACAAAGTTGTACATTTGTTTACAATCTACTAAACAAATTATACAATATTAGTAGGTATATTATGATTCCGATGATTAAAATTAACAAACGAAAATTTGACCGTCTGATATGATCATTATGACGAAACATATGTATGGTATAAAAATCAACTAGATCCGACAACGTTAAGAGCTCGATCGAAACGGTGAACCCTAATCCATCGTCACTTATCATACGGAAACACTCATATCTACCTCTATATAACGCAGTTTGGTCAAACCTTCCACACAGAAAACTCTC